>CANTUT010000476.1:2500-160000 GCA_947687605.1 Reutealis trisperma
CTAAAGAGGCAGCACCATGCCCACGGGTGGAATCCCAGCCGTGGGGTCACTCGTGGGCACTTCAAATAAAAGAAAAATAATAGATCACACACACTTCACACACTCACATTTTCAATTTTCCTTCTTATCCCCTTCTCTTCCTTCACCTCCCCCATACTCGAAATCACACACCATCCCTTCCAAACCAATTTTCGCACTTAAGGAAGCATTCTTCAAGTAATTTCGAACACACACACACTCTCTCTCTCTTCACATTCTTCACCACAGGTATGGATTTTTACTTGTTCTTTGATTTTTGGCCCATTTTCTTATTTTAAATCCATTTTATCTTGTGCTTTGTTAAGATTCACATGATTGAGGGTAGAATTTTTTATTTTAGGGATTTGGGTTGAGCAAAAAATACAGTGCATCTGATTTCTAGTGACAGAAAGAGATGAATTTGGGCAATGAGAGTGTTTTAGGTTATGTTTGGATGGTTAATCATAATATGATGACTTTCTATTGCTTAAATTGTCTAGGTTTTTATTGCTTGAATTCGTTGAATTGTAGTGTGTTTGAATTTGGGTAACAAGTATTTGAAATTGGGTTAAGCATACATTTGCACTTTCTATTTTTGGGAATCAGTTGTTTATGGTGTCATAATGCCCAAATTCTAACGATGATGCTTCCCTATTATTTTTGTTGTTTTGGTTGGATTGTGTTGTTTTGTAGCTATAGGGCCTAAGAAATCATCCACCAAGGGGACCAAATTGCCCACCAAATGGGTTAGAGGGGAAGGCAGTTCCTGCAACCCCCCACAGCAACAGCCCCCATGGTTTCTTTCATTCCGAACTATGTGTGTGTCTAATTCACCAACCTAGAATCTCATGCTCATTTTGAGCAATTGGCCAACAAAGACTTTGAGCATATATGACAGATCAACTGGGGCTTTATGCAACAGATTAGCATAGACAAAGAGCTTCAGGGATGGACATCATAGCCGAGCTGGAAAGGATTATTTGCAATTGCTGAGCCGGCTTATAGAGAGTTGACGCTGGATGACGCTGGAATTTTATTGTTCCCTTCAAGTGGATTTGAAGGTGGCATTAGTCTGAAAGAAGATGCTGTAGTTCAGGTTGGGTACCATGCATTTTGAGATAAGCATCAACAATTTAACGATGGCGAAGGGGTTATATACGGAGGAGGAGCTGCATACTGATGTCTATCATGAGACTCCTATGGGTTTTCCGGATGATAATGTCTTTAATCAGCTGTGGGACAAATTTGCTTCGATGGGTAAGAGATTTGATGCCTCAGTCTCTAAGGCATCCCAGTTTATGTCCTTCAGTTTGCGAGTTCTTCATTTTCTTCTAACGAAGACCATTTTTGGTAAACAGGACAGTGGAGGGGCTGTGACCAGATAGGAGCTATTTTATTTGATGTGCATGCATGAGGACAAGAGGTGCAATGTGGCCTATTCTCTTATGTGGTTTTTTGATGATCAGTGCAATAAGGGCAAGTCCGGCACATTGCTTGGAGGGAAGTATATCACCAAGCTTGCTAGGAGCTTGGGTGTTTTTGATGGCTTGCCTCCAATGACACTCAATGGCATGCCTAAGCTGATCGGGTATGCCACATTGTTGTAGATGGATAAGACAAAGAGCTTTATGCTAGCCTTTGCCCCTCCACCAGATCTAATAGCTCCTGAGCCAGCTTTCGTTCTTGCTACTGACCCCACTACTCAGCCTCTTGCTGATGCCGGTACATCTGTTGCTATTGGTACTTCCGCAATCACTGGGCCTTCTTCTTCATCAACCGTACCTCCTTTCTCCGACCCAACCCCATTATGAGATTAGATGTCATATATGGGAGTGGATGATGTGGATGGCAGGAAGCCCACCAAGTTTGAGAGACAGATATGCCAGTTAGAGAGGACCATGACTGGTCTTCAGGTCTAGCGAAACAGACTCCTCACCAACCAACATCATATCCTAATTATGTTGCAATGCCAACAGGAGACACTTGAGTTTGAGGTGCATAACCAAGCATGGCTTCAGTAGTCCATGCTAGATTATTGGGGAACTTAAGGGTATGTGCCTTCTACCCTTGCACTACAGCCACGATAGAGATAGCCTCCAGTTCAGGTCGAGCCAGATGATGGCGAGGGAAGTGACGACTCCAATGATGCCATGGATTATTGATCCTTCCATTTTCTTTTTCTTTTTCTTTTATTCTTTTATATATTTTATGCTTTGGATTACTATACTTATACTGTTTAGGCTTATTTTTTTATTTTTATTTCTCTTTTTATGTTTTATTTTTATTTTGTCTTTCTTTTTCTTTCTTAGCCTAATTTGGATTTGTAGAATAGATAATGACATGGCATGGACTATGGAATAGATTGACATGGAAATTCAATAACAAGACTGTTTTTCTGTATCTTTCTTCTTCCCTTTATATGTTTTTTTTTCTTTCTATTCATTTTCAAACACATTGGGGACAATGTGTTATTCAAGTGTGGGGGAGGGAAATTTATTTGTTTATTTATTTATTTATTCTTTCTGTCCTATTTTGTCTTAAGCAAGCTAAATTGTAACAATGGTATGAATTGGAGCGATTCCCTTTTTAGCTCATAATTGATGATTATTTTTCTTTATATATGACAATCTTTCATTGATGTTTGGCTTGGTTGAATTGATCATTTGCTAAGGATTAAGTGTGGTAGTCATAATTAGAAAATTAAACTGATGAAATATGCATTACTGCAGTTTGAAACCTTAGTTACATTTTTAAGCATATGTTGATTCCTTTGTGACTTGAGTTAAGATTAGTAAGATACACTTAATATCTTAGGTTCCTTGAGTATTTTTCTTGATATAAAATAATAATAATAATAATAATAAATCAAAAAAAAATTGTATATAGAGCTTTGAAAATTATTCCCTATTATGCTAATTTTGACTCTTCTAACCTAAGGAGTTGAAATTATGAATAGTGCTAGTAGCCATTTGGGTTCGTGATTCTAGTTGAGTAACCACGGGTCAGCAAAAGGCTAGTATGATGATTCAAACAAGTTGAGCTCCTTGAAAAAAGAAAAAAAGAAGTGCAATAAAGTTACATTTGAATGTTAAAGTCAATAGAAAAATCGAGAGAGTAGTCAAGTGCCTAAGAGAAAATCTTTCATTTCTTACTTTTGTTTGGCTTTTGTTTCTTTGGGATTATATGCTCAATCTTTTAACTTTGGAATTTAGACTTCAGGATTATGAGTTTTATCTTTGCGTCTGAAAGTCTTTAATTTGTAGATCCTTTAATTTGACTGCTACATTTGAGAAGTAGTTGTTGATTATGAGATTCGAGCCTCACTGATTTGAGTATTGTCAATCTTGGTGTTTTCTTTTGGCTTTAAAGTAGTTGTCCATTTTCTAAACTATTATTGTAATTTAGTTTGCTTGAGGACAAGCAAAAACTCAAGTGTGGGAGAATTTGATAAGTGTTGAAAACACTATATTTTGGCCCTTGTTCTTAATGTATTTTATACCTCCAATTGAGTTTAATCTGTTTGTTTTAGTGCATTCACAGTTCTTTTAGTTAATCCAATATCAAATGATGCTTTGATCCGAATGTGACCCAGGATGGTGAAAGATCCAAGCCAAAATGCTAATTTTTAAAAGAAGATGGGTTGCCATAGGTTGAGCCACACCTAGAATTCTAGCCGTGTGATAAGATCAAAGTGGAAAATTATCCAATAGCCTCCCACGGGTGGAGGCACGGCTGGGGTCTCACCCGTAGGAAGTTACATTTTCTTTGATTCTTCTGTTGCCATGGTTAGAACCCCAGCCGTGGGTCCAGTGGTGCACATTAGAAATTTTAGAACTATAAAACTAGATCTGACAGCATTTTGGGGGGAGTCACCAAGGGATCAGAGAGAGCATAGTAAAGGAAAGAAGACATTGAAGATCGCTGATCAAAGAACAGGATTTCTCTACACTAAATTCATGAATTTTTTGGGATTTCTTACTTCTTTAATTCCTTCTTTAGTTTCAATGTGTGATATGAACTAATTCTTTCCAATTTGGGTATTGATGAACCCATGAACCTTTTGTATAGATTGAATATTATTTCTTATTCAATTAAATCATTCTTTGAGTTGTTTTATCTTTATGATTATTATTGCTTAAATACCAATTGATAATTGCATGCTTATTAATTGGGGATTGTTTTCATGTAATTGACTAGAGATAGCTTTATGTGAATTGATCACTTATAAAGATTGAGGGTTGATTGGGGCACTAGAGATAGGCTTACAAGACTTCTTTGGTAGATAGTTTCTCAAATGTAAAGCATGGCCTAATTGAGTTTGCTTGAGAAGAGATTCCTTGCATTCCTCTTGGGAAATAGGGATTTAATTACTCGAGAGAGATTTTTATCTAATTTAGTGAAACACTAATTCAACTTATGGAATGAATTTGATTGATGTGTAGTTCATGATATACAATTAGGGGCTAGGGGATTCAATACCTGAATGGGCCTTTATTCCTGATTTCATCTCCTTTTGCCTTCCTGTTATTTTACTTAAATCATATTTTAGTTTAGTTTGAATATAATTATAATCATTTTCATCAACACTAATTTGATTAACTAGACATTAGCAGACATTTTGAGCTAGTACTTACCTAAAGTATCTAGTGGAATGATAACTCATTCACTACTATATTGCTTGTGCGTACACTTGCAGAATACGCATCATGTCCATTCTAGATATCAAGCTTAAACCCTCTACTTTCCTTTTTTTGGGCTTCTCATTTGACACCATTTAGTTCATACAGCAAAAGGGAGGTAAGGAACTAGTACCATTTGACTTTGATCCATATGGCAATATAGATGTGGCTAACCTCATGAGGAAGATGAATTATTTTCCAAGTTTAAGACTTTGAAAGAATCAATAAAGGATAACCCAGTTCTTAGAATATCCCATACTCATGTCTCCATTCGGCCTTGGCTATGAGCCTAAACTAGAGGACATAGCGAAGTTGGAAGAAAGAGCTAAGTTGAGAGTCGATGCCAAAAGGCAAGGTAAGACCTATGATTGGCTAATGCGTCTTTATTTCAAAACTCAGATGGTTATATATTTTTGTGAGAGAAAGGGAGGATTTCCTTATTGTAGTTTTATGAACCTTAGTATTGCATGATCTTTAAAAGCTAATCCCTGATTTTGAAATTTTCTTTGATGTCAGGCTTAGTTTGGAACCATGTGAGCCAATATACCTATTGGAGGAAGATTGGGAAGCAAGCATGAAGCCCTCTCTTTTCTAGTCCATTCATATGATCACTAATAACTCAAAATCTAATCCTACCAAACTCATTTAGCCATCCTAGGCTCCATTAAATAACTAGTATTTTGAGAAGAGCACGAGCCCTATCATGCCTATGTCTGAGTCTGAGTCCTTTGAGTCTATTGAGTCTTTTGAGTCTTGTCTCTCCGATCATATAACTCATTTCCCAAGCTTATCCTTTGGAATTAATGTAACCCATAATGATGGGGCTTTCATTATTATTAAAAAATATAAATTTTATGCTTTCTTTCTTGACTCTTTATGTTATACTTCTTTTGATTTATCATTAAATGAGATATCTAAAAAAGAATTAAATAAAAAAGAAGTGAAAAATGAAAAAGGCAAAGAACATATTAATTATAGCATTGAGGATATGCCTAAAATTACATACATTGCTTCTGCATATCATGACACATAGGCACTCATCGAAAAGTTTTATTAATTCCTAAACTGTTTCGCATGGGAACCCAAGAATATAATGAGAGTTGATCCAAGTATTATAGTTAATAAGATTCTAACCTACGAGCACATAAAGCTTGTTAAGTAAAAGTTAAGAAGGATGAAAGCAAAATGGTCTTTAAAGATCAAAGAGTAGGTAGCCAAGTTGTTGGAAAATTAGTTCATTAAGTTATTCACCTACACATCATGGCTAGCCAACATAGCTTTAGTCCCCAAGAAAGAAGGAAAGGTCCATATGTGTATCAATTATAAAGACCTCAATAAGGCTTGCAAAAAGATGACTTGCCTTCACCCAATATTGACTTACTAGTATACTGCATGGCTGGTGCATCTATGGTCTCTTTGATTGACCTTTATGTGAGCTACATTCAAATCTAAATACACCATCTAGATAATTGGGTGAAAACTTTTGTAATGGAATAGGGCACCTACTATTACTAGGTGATGCCTTTTGGCTTAAAGAATGTCGAGGCGATGTATTAAAGAATAGCAACCATCATTTTTCATAATATGATGCTTAAATATGTCGAGGTGTATATTGATGACATGGTGGTGAAGTCTGAAACCCCCTAAAGGACATTTGGAAGCCTTCAATAGGTTTTTCTTGAGGCTTTGAAAATGAAGTCCCAAGCTAAGTCAAGCCAAATGTGTCTTTGATGCCTTCTCTAGCGTGTTCCTTGAACATGTAGTTAGTTGGAAGGGTATAGAAGTGGATCTAGCCAAGTCAAAGGCAATCATAGAAATGCCCCCTCCTAGAACTGAAAAAGAGATTAGAAGATTCCTAGGTTACTTATAGTAAATTAGTCGCTTTATAATATAACTAGTAGATACTTGTGGGCTAATCTTTAAGTTGATAAAAAAAGGAGCCTTTAAGCATTACAACGAGGAATGTCAAGAGGCCTTTGACAAGAGGAAGCAATATCTCTTGATCCTACTAATATTGCAACCTCCAAAGGCAAGTTAGCCATTACTAATCTGTCTATCAGTGACTTTGGAAGCTATTGGTGCAATGCTTGCTCAAAATGTTCCAGACTCGCATAAAGAGAATGCCATACTTGAGCAAGCACATTTTGGCTCACGAGCTCAACTACAATCAGATTGAGCAACTACACCTAGCATTGGTGTGGGTATGCCATAAGCTCTAACATTACCTATACTTATATATGTGATAGCAAACAGGGGCCCTTTGAAATTCCTTATAGAGAGGCCTATTCTTAATAGCAAAATGGAACAATGGATTGTAGTACTTGCAGCCTTCAACCTAAAATACATCCCAAGGAAAGCAGTGAAAGGGAGTGTGATCACTGATTAGCTGGCTGCGACCCCTATAGAAAGGGAACCATTTGAAACTGAGTTCCTGGATGAGGATATCCTAATCATAGACCTTGAATTGTGGAATTTATTCTTCAATGGTGCTTCTAATAGCAAAGGCTATGAAGCTGGCATAGTCTTTGTTATTCTTTAAGGAGATCATCTGCCTATGGCAATTAAGCTTACATTTGAATTAACTAACAATGAGGCTGAGCTAGTTTAGAGGTAGCCATCAATATGAGAATAGACTATTTCCCAAGCTCTTAGTAAGTGGAAGATTAGAGAAGAGCATTTAGTTCCTTACCACTAACGTCTAAATGATTTAACTGAAAATTTTCATGAACTCTCTTTTCACTATCTACCAAGAGCAAATAACCAATTTTTTTTATTCTTTAGCCACCTTAGCCTTAATGACAGATATGAGTAGTAATGAAATACATAGACCTCTTATCATTAAAGTGAAACAAAAGCCCAGGTATGACACCATATGTATAAATCTCCAGCTAGCTGATACTAAGCCTTAATATTATGACATTGTCAATTACATCTAGAATAGCAAATATCCAAAAAGGGTCTCCAAAGTGAACTGGAGAACTCCAAGGCAATTGGCCAATTTCATACCAAAAGGTAATATGTTGTATAAGAGAGCTTGGGATAATATCCACTCATGGTTTGTAACTAAAGAAAAGGCCCAATAGATCACAGAATGGGTCCATAGCGAAAAAGAGGGCTTGCATATGAATGAGATAACTTTGGCTTGAAAAATACATAGATTCTTTCTGGCTAACCATAAATAAGGATTGTGCAAAGTATGCACATAAATGCCATAAGTGTCAGATCTTTGCCAAACTACAGCATTGGCCCCCTATTCCTTTGAAACCAATAGTGACGCCATGGCCTTTTGCTACTTAGGGCATAAATGTCATTGGAAGAATCTCTCTAAAGTCCTATAGCAGGCATGAGTACATCCTAGAAGCTGTGGACTACTTTAAAAGTGGATTAGAGTGACACTGAATTGAGTCTTAAATGCAAAAAAGGTGGCACATTTCATCTAAGCCAATATCCTTTATTAGTTTGGAACCTCTTTAAGATAATCACGGATAATGGCTCCCACTTTCAAAAAGAGTAGTATGCCTACTTCACAAACAATGCATTTAGCATCACCATTCCTCACCCTACTAACTTTAGAGTAATAAGGTAGTTAAGGCCACTAATAAAATCATCAAAACCATTTTGCAAAAGACCATCATAAAACACAGAGACTGGTGTGAACATCTGCTTACTGCCTTATAGGGATATAGAACCACTGTTTGCACTCTGAAGGGTCAACCCTATATGCTTTGATCTATGGAATAGAAGTTGTTCTCCCTATTGAGTGCAAGTCCATTCTGCCAAGATAATGAGAGAAAGCTAGCTGAGCAAAGCGGAGTGGATAAAAATATACAATGACTAGTTAAATACCATCAACAAGAAAAAAATAAATGCCTTATACAAGATCCAAGGCTGCCAGCAGAAGTTAGCTAAGCACTTCAACAAGAAGGTGAAAGACAGGGATTTGCAAGAAGGAAGTCTAGTTTTGAAAGAGATTTGAACAGAAACTTAAATAAGAGTCCTAAGCAGTTACAAAAGAAAAAGAAAACACATGTGTCATCATCAACTAAAAAACCCCCTGTCATCCTCTTCTTATGGTGTACATCCTCCTTAGGTCAGACCTTGCCATAATCTGTTTGGTGGTCGCACTTCTGATCTTAATCTCTGTGTCCTCCTTACTACATCAATAGTTAGGACATTAGCAAAACCAAAACTGCACCCTACAATCACTCTAGAAGCCCTACTCTGACTCTTAGCAACCTCATAATCACTCCCTCTAACTCTCTTATTTGTCATTGTAGCCTGAGAGCTAGTCTTCGCTATCGCAGCAGTACCCCTCCTCTGAACCCTAGTAACAACAATCCTCCTCTGTGCACTAGCTGTAATGACCTTCCACTATACCATGACTATAGCATCACCCTACCTCCTCACTGCAGTTACATTCTCCTCTATCACTGCCATAGTAGTTTGAGTCACCATCGCAGCTAGTGGTACTAGCCCTTTAGTAGCTCCTCTTATCTTCTTAGAACCTCAAATCACCTCTTCTATTTGAATTGTAGACCTCCCATCACTAACGGCATCTCTAGTAGCCTCTCCCCCCTCAATAATGTCACTTTCCACCTCTCTCAACAAAGTAGCCCGATGCTCTCTCTCAACTAGCTAAACAATCTTAGTCAATCAACTATGATACCTCTCAGTGATACCTCTCAGTCTCACAGCATGATAGCTCCTTAATCAGCCTCCCATGATGGCTTTGGAAATAAGAGTAGTGATCCATGCAAACTCTAGAAAAGGAACAACTAGGGGCACATCCTGAGTATGACCTATTTGCGTCGAGACCCTCATAGCCTGTTAAAATGACATGCAAGCCAACCCCAACAAGTAGAACACCTAATATCTATGGCTTATTGTCATGAATGACCTGATCCCACACCGCTGACAATGCCAAAGTATGTCCTCTAGGGCAAGTTCTAGTAGCTATCTAATCCACTCTCATACTGACACTCATTGCATTAGAATGGGCTACATCTGATACTAGATGGCTATATATAGGCTTCGAGTTGGGGGAATTAGCCATCCCATCAACCATACCTGTAAAAAAATCTAAAATCAAAATCAGATGCTCATAAAACACACCTAATGAAAAAGGGTAAGAATGAACATATTTTTCTTACCTTTTCAAACCTTGAAAAAAGCAATCGAGACTCATTAATCTCTCTAGCAGCATAACTCCAATTACATAGTGACTCTACTGCATCTCTAAAACTAAGCCCACTACTCTGGCATCTCCCTAACTAATGAATTTGGAAAATAGATATCAGGCTGTTAAATAGAAAATGAAGGCCCTCATCATAAGCCTTTGTCTCCCCATATCTCCATGGTCACTAGTTTCATGGAACTCCTCAATGATGGTAGTCAAATTCACTAGCCCCTATACATCTGGCTACCCATATTCTTATGCAAAGATAAGAAATCCTGAAAAACCTTGCAGTGCCCAACCCTTAACTCTAACATTACCAAAATTGCCTCTAGATCACTATTAAGTATGGCACAAAACTCCTCAAAAGTAGGGAACAACTCCTCTATACCTATACCAAATTGGAAAACCTAGGTTATCATATTCTAAGACCAAAAAAAGGCCTTTAAGAAATTCCAATCCAACTAAACTCCTCTTAATGCCGCCATAGCAGTAATCCCATACCTACCCAAGTTGATTTTCTCAACCTTATTGAGTTTCTTTATCCACATATGCATATAATGATTGAAATATGACTCTATGGATTTGAGAAAGTAGTGAAAAGAGTAGAAAGAAATGAAAACTTGAGTAAAAGAAGGAAAATTCGATGAACGGAAGAGTTTTGGCATAAAAATCAAAGAGAATATTTCTGCCTTGGAATTCATGTATACATATAGACCCTAAGGTGTCACCAAAAGCAAAAGTACCAAAAACTAATGGCTTTGCTACTAGAGGTGTAGGCAGATCTGCAAAGGTACCAGGCAGCCGCTACTGAAGGCAACTGTGGATCTGCTTAGTTCTATGGAGGATCCCCTATCCCAACAAATGCACCCCTATCTACAATTTTTTCTATTCTCTCTCTCTGCCTTATGTCCTATAGCTTGATTCTGGACCCCAAAGCAAGAATTTAGATTATTTCTTCTGCCCTTGGGATATAAGTGTCAATAGAAACACTTTCAAAGTTTCTCTGGGCCAGGATCCATCAGGAGCAACAAGAACAGAGTTGTAATTTAGCAAAGCTAAGTTATGGGATATGCATTGAAAACATAAAATCTTATCCATACATTCATGATTGTTTACTATAAGCATGCATTTATGGCATAAGCATGCATAATAGAATAAAAAACATCAAAAGTGTTATATGAGTAAAATCATATATGGACAAGCATGGATCACCATAACATAAAAATGCATACATCAAAAGCATAATCATAAAGAATCAAAATATAGTAATCTAAAGAGTACTAACTCCCACTAGAAGAGTGAATAAGACAATCATCTAAAAAAGACAGAAAATGAAAAAAAAAAGGAGAAAAAAGGCAACATGGGGTCGACATCAACATTAGAAAATAACAATTAGCAACCCCTTCTTCTCCTCCTCTGAGGGGCGATCTCCTCATCTGGCTCCTATGAATCTAATAGATAGGCAATATGAGCATACGAAAAGAGTGTTTTTCATCCTATGGGAGATGAGGTAATTGAGTTGGGGTGAACTACCAAGGTATCTATAAAAAGAAAAAGTAAAAGTTAGATGCTTCAGATCCTTTCCAAGCACAAAAGAATACAACAAGACTCTCACCTAAGCATCCTTTCTGAAGAAAGGAAAAATTGAGAAAGTCATACCTCAATGTCATCAGGAATGGGCCATGTGCCTAGACAAACAATATCAGGAAGCCACTACACCCTCATAGAGTCATAAGGACCATAGTAAAATATCTCCTCTGGAATGCAGAATTCTGTATCTAAGAGCATTGCATTAAGAATATGGCTTAGGCCATTTATGCTATGGCCAAAAATTGGGCCACCAGAAGAGCTAGTAATAGGAGCCTTAGAAATTGTTGGGTGAATAGTCTCTTTCAACATGATAAAGGTAATAAAAGAGCGCCCATGAGATGTGATCTCGTGCATCAAGAATCTAGAATAGAAGTCAAGATAACTATGGTCAGGGTGCCAAAAAAGATATGCCTTGTCATCGCTAAAAAGTTCCAAGGAGGTCAAGATGTCCATCCCAAAATTTCATATCTAGTGGTGGAGAACTGGGTATACGCCATGACCTTAGAGTCTAAAAATAAACTCTCTCACCCAAATAGTACAAATGAAAGTAAAGAGATCACAGCAGTAGACATCTATGAGAAAGGGCCTTCATAAGTTTCTTGAAAGGAACATACAATATCCTCTCTCTAAAGGCCTTAAAATCTAATAAGAATAACCAATAAGTAAGATAATTAACAAGCAAGTTAGAGCAAACAAAAAAAAAAGGGAGAGAGAAGAAAGATAAGAGAGATACCTATTGCTCAACTAGCTGATCAAAGAAGGCTCGAAGTTTCAAGGCACTATGGCTACGAGGAGCACCTTAGTTCATTTCTGCCTATCTCTCCCTGTCAGGAAGTCATCTAAGGGTAACGAAAGAAAAATACTTATAGGCCCAAATCTGTGACACATAATTATCAAAATTTTGAAAGTAAAGTTTATAAGGTACAAAAAAAGGCATACCTAAAAGGCATGTGATACATACCTCCTAAAAGATAATTGTCCCACCATCAAATAGAATCCTTCCTCGAGACAGATCTATCATCTTACAGTATGGGTCATGATTATGCTCCTCAAATTGTACTCATCCCACTAGTCTATGTAGGCCAAACTCAAAAGGATGTTTATGTCCACCTCATCTCTCATATTATGTGTAAAAGTATAGCTCTCTATGACTAGTAGACACATTTGAATAATGGCCTCATCATAAATGAGGTCCCTTGTAGCCATCGATGACTCCAAGATGTCATTTAGAAAAGAACATTTAATGCTGGTGCTATCCTTAGAAGGGTCAAAGCTGAGCAAGACTTAGGTCTCTTCAGGAGTGAAAGCCACTCTCTAATCATTGCAAATCAAATCCCTGAAGGGGCTAAGTCCCAAATCGAATCCCTAAAATCATATATAGGTCAAGCAGAGTACATGTCACCCCTTTATGCAAAGTGAAGGTGTTAGTGGTATCCCACCATTTTTAGGCCAAAGCTTTGATTAAGTTCATATTGACATGACCAAACATCCTCACTCACAAAAAATAATGAAGCTAGTGGGCTCTAGCAAGTCTTTGACAGTGCTTTCTTGAGGAGTGGACCTAATCACCCCCTCCAGATAACTCTGCCTGCCTCTATTCTTGATAGTTACAGCATGGGATGAACTAATATGCATGTATGCATACAATGACATATAAAACATATAACCCATTCAAGGTTCCTAGAAAAAGGAAAGAATTAACCAAAGGGTCACCATTAGATACTAACCACCAGCTGACCATTATTAGAGACGTGCCTCCCGGGGTCTTGTAAAAGGATGGAGGGGTTAGAGTTCTCCTTCTATGCCTTCTATAGCAGCCTTGTGGCCCACTTGTGGAAGAAGTAGCAGTATAGCGAGAAGAGGAAGATCACCGACTAGATCTAGAGTCCATTATTGCAAAATGCCAAACCTAAAAGGCAATGTAAAAATAGGTAATTAAACATCAAAATTGAATAAAAAAAGAAAAAAAAATTCAAAAATTAAAAAAGAAAGGAGAGGGAAAGAGAGCTTGCGTTTTTAGTGAGCTTGACAAGTTTAAGAGTGAGTTGAGAGGTGCAGGAAATGTTGCTGCAAAGAGTAGGTTTAAGTGCACAGTAACTGCTAGCACTGTGTATGGTTTAGGTAAACTTAGAGATTGTAAAATCACTATACCAAACTGAAATTTTGGGGACTAAAAGGTACTGGTCCCGACTTGTGCCAACATTTCGGTACAAGTTGATTTGGTTACTCGGGGTAATGGTTTGAGCTAATATAATTCAAGTATCAGGGTTTTGGGTAGTTAAGTGAAATTCGACTGTAATAAGATCAAGTTTGACTTTAAAATGTTGAAATCCAAACTTCATATGGTGGAATTTGACCTTACTATAGTTAAATTCTACCTTACTAAGGTCGAATTCAACCTTAATAATTGATTTTGGTATTTAATTTAATTTATTTTTTAAAAAAATTTATAATTAATAATTTGTTTAATAATGAGTTACATGATACATATTTAAACAATTTATGTATCATATAGTAAAGTAATAATTTATATTATTCTAAAATAGATTAATAATTTATTTTTTAAGGTATATGTTATTATTATTATTCACTGTCATTATGTTGAACAAAATTTTAGAAAGGTTGAACTCTATTTAAATAAGGTCAAATTTTATCTTATTTTAATTAAATTTAAAAATTAAAATTTTAATTAATAAAAATTTAATTTTACTTATATATTATTGAATTTCCTTAAAACGTGTTGCCATTATATATATAATTAGTTCTAGTTTTGGTTCTTTGGTTTTGGGATGGTTCAATACAGTTCAATATGGTTCTCGGTATGGATAATTATTAATCTCTAGAACCATAACAAAAAAATTTATGAACAGTTTAGTTCAGAGAAAGTCAAATGGTGAATGGATATTTTCAATTTGGGATTCCTGCGATCCCATGCGCACCCCTAGTAAATGTATAGTAAAAAGTGTCCTATAATTACCCAGCTATGTAAAAATACATTTCCTAGATTATTTTAACTCGAAATTCAAATCTAAAAGATCCTATATGTTTATATGATTTTCTCCATTCATAGACAACTCATTTGCCTACTTTCGACAAAGGATGTATTCCTTACGCCAGAAAAACCAAAGAATTATTGAGCATAAAAATTCACCAGTCTCAAAAACACTGACAAATCAAATTTTAAAATTATAAGAACTACTTCAACAGATTCAGAATCATTTTTCACACCCATGCCTATCAAAATCTTGGATTCACACTCATCAAAACTATTTAACAGATAGACAATTATGATGACAGGTAGCTATGAACCATTATTTTAACACCTCTAAAATTTGTTTTGAAATCACTGGGCTCATTTAGAGTATTTTTACAGCAAATTGATGCCTTCTTGATCCTGACCGAACTTTCTGTACCAGATAGCCTTTTCATAAAATTGACCAAATTTCTCCTCAAACTGATTTAGTTCATTTGTTCTAAAATTAATTTCAAGCCTACAGACATTGATTGATAAATTTTTTGAATGCTAAATCCAAAAAACTGACTCCAAAGTTTTAAAAACTGGCCTAGAAAATCTCAAAAATTGAAAAAACCTATCACCAATTGTCCCTGTTTGTGGCAGACATTTAGGCAGATCCTTCGACCGTCTGGGAGGATCCATATGCTTGTCAGACAAATTCCTCCAAATGGCTTTGCGGATCTATCCAGAGCTTGTGCGAATCCACCCAGAGTTTGTGTGGATTCGCAGGGTGCTCCTCCCTCTCTAGCCCTAAAATTTTGAAATTGTACCTCTTTTCAGCCCACCTTTTATCCCTTTTTGTTCTTTTTACCCCAATTCATTTTCCTATAAATAACTGCCTTTCCACTCCATTTTTCTTCACCCCTTAAATTAATATTGATTGGCTATATACTAATTATCCCTCTCTCTCTCTCTCTCTCCCCCCCTCAAATCAATCTTATAGTTAATTAATTAATCATTTTAATTAATTAATTAATCCATCCACAACCAAGTTAATTAATATTTTTAATTAACCAATCTTTTGTAATCACATCCCTTAATTAATTAATTAATTAATCTTTTTAATTAATTTGTTAATCACTTTTTTAAAAATTCAATTCATTCATTAATCACTTTTTTTTTTAAATCAATCCATCCTATTAGTTAATTAATATTTTTAATTAATCAATCTGACCCTCTGTTCTCATCCACTTTCCTTGAATAGGATCTCCCCCACCTGGCACTGATAAGATGAAACTTCGGTTTGGTGAAATCCTCCATCCACTCACCCACCAAAATCAAAGGTATAGTATTTCCTCCCACTCATACAACCCCAGATTAATCAATCCCATTAATCCCTAAACCCTCCATTTAATCATGAAATGAACTACATAAATTTTGATCCTCCATTTAATGGGGAACATGGGCACATTAGAATCTAAATCCAACTCCCAAATTAATTCCTTTTCCCTTTTAATGTAATTGTTCATATTTATGTTCTTTTTTTTTTTATAAGAGAATTTGTTGTCTTCCTAGAACCTATAAGTGCTTGAAAAGGCATCCCATTTTATCAATTTATGTAATTAGTCATTTAATTATTTTGGAGTTAAGAAGCGGTTATATCATTCTCCTAGTATCTATAGGGACTAGAGAGAACACTCTCCTTAGCTTATAGATGTTTTATTTTATTTGCTTTCTTAAATTCTCCATACATTCATACTGTAACAACCCACACCCACTCTAGGAATTTTCGTGATAAATTGCTTGAATTAGAATCTATAAGGTTAAGTGTGTGCTTGTGTGAATGTTTGTGATCTAAGTGATTGATGAGTATGTGGCATATTAAATTAATTTTAATATGCATAATATGTGTTGCTATTATGAAATAAATGATTTATATGAAGTGCATTTGCATAAAAGAATTTATTTTAAATAAAATGAATTTTCATGCATAAAACAATTTTTAAGCATAAAATAATTTCATGGGTATTTTTAAAATATTTTTTTAAATAAATATTTTGAGGGAAATACTCCAGAATTAAAAAGAAAAATATTATTTTTATTTTTAAATACTTCAGCCAAAATTTTTAAAGAAAAAGGCCCAATACCTAAAAGCCCACTACACAAAAATGCTCCTAACCTATTTCATTAAGGGTAATAGTGGAAATTCCACTCCAACCCTAATATATATTCAAATTTTCAGCCAGCAAGGGTTTTTCAGTAGCCATTCCCTCATTCTTTCTGTATTCTGGCAGAAAAACCTCTCAAAATAATTCTCTCTACCGAAATATCAAAAACACTTTACCGTTTCGCGATTTCGTGACGATAATCGTAAGTTTTTAATCTCTTTCGATTTCTAAACTGATTTCTATGAAATAAATTATTGGAAAATTATTTTGAACTATTTGATTACTGATTTCTACATATTCAATTCTGTTTGAGTGAATTTTTGGGAGAGAAAATTTATTTTCTACCGAAAACACGAATCTTTCCGTAAGATTTCTCCAAAGGTGAATTCTATAACTTAAAATCACAATTTTATTGCATAAACATCATTGGGGGGAGGGGGGGGATGGGGGGATTTGTGCATGATTGTATTCTAAAATGATTTTTGATTTGTTTTGATGAAAAATATTGGATTAAATAATATTTCTGCGATGACCGAAAAGTTTCGAAAAACAAAGGAATTCAAGGTTTTCGTGTTAGAACATGGAAGTTGGAAAATTTTATTCTTTCATGGTCATATAGCTACCAATTTGTATGAATAGGTGTTCTAATATGATATTTGTTTTGTTTAGATGAAAAATAATGACTTGAATCATGTGTCTGTTTATCGCTGAAATAAATGAAATGCGCGAAAAGCGCGGAAACTCATGATTTTTCACCTAAGCCTTTGAACTTGGAATTTTTTGTACAAACCTTACCTATGGCTGCCGATTTGTGAGATAATGTGTTCTAAACTAATATTTTCAATGATTGAATGAAAAATAATGGTTTAAACAACCTGTTTGCATATTTCTAAACTGACCGGGAAATACCGAAAACAAGAAAACTTATGTTTTATGCACAATAATGCAAAAGATTGAATTTTTATATATTAATGGCACCAATAGTGGCCGATTCTTATGGATTTAAGTTCTAAAATGATTTTTGTTATGTTTACATGAAAAATCTTGGTTCAACCCATGTTTTTACATATTTCTAAAATAAACAAAAAAGATGAAAAGAAGAAGAATTTGGTTTTCACCTTAATGATGCATTCGGCCAACATGAACAATTGTGTCCAAATGTTTATAAATTTTATGTGATGTGTCTTGGTGAATGTTGACATGTATGTATGTGTAATAGATGATGAAATTGTATGTTAATTGAAGGTATGATCCTAGATGAGCTAAATGCATTATGGTATACTTAAGGTATACTTAAGGTATCTTAACCTTGTATTGTGGTTAGAATGCAAATGTGATAGAGGAATTTGGAACTAGATGTCATGATGACTTGATGATGAATATATGGTTATGAGTTAATGAAGTGAAATGGATCATAAGAGTTAAGCATGACATTTGAAGGATTAATTGTTAAGTTGACATGTATGGAAGTGTAAAGTGAACTAAGATAATTGACAAGTGAATTGATATTGGGGTAATGATAATGTGATGACCTTAAAAAGGTAGTGATATGATTGCAATGTGTTTTCGTGTGAGCCTATAAGGCCTAAGTATGCAAGACTTTTAAGTCAACGTGATATGTGCAAGTGATGAGTACACCTATGAGTGAACTCTAATGTGTATGCTATATGTGTATGGGTAGTTATGGGATAGGAACATCATGAGTAAATAAATACTAAGTATTAAATTAAATATTATGTTAGAGTTTGAGGAGCCTTAGAAGTGCAAAGGGGACTACGAGTACTAGGAGCAAAGGAACCCCAAGGTGAGTAAACGCAATGCTTTTGTTACAAGTGTGAGTAAACATTGTTTTAATTCTTCAAGTGTGAGTAAACACTATGTTCATGCTACAAGTGCAAGTAACATTTTGTTATGTTACAAGTATGTGATGACATGCTATGTGAGCCTTTGTAATCTTTGAAACCCAAGTTCTTTCCATTTTTAATTTTATTATATGATTTCTTTGTCAAGCTTGGGTTGCCAAGGGACATTTGGTCCAAAACTATTTTGTTTATCCAATTGAGAACTTCTTGTGATTAACACCCTAACTTGTATTCTTTCTGGAACTACACTATCATTGTATCATTGTTTGAAAGCTAAACCACTATTGATATTGAATTACATGTTATTGTTGCCTTATGTGATATTGTTAATTGTGTTTACCATTAGCTCTAGCTATGGTACCTTTACCCTTTATGCAAAAATCCTCATACCGATGTGAGTAATCATCGGCTATGTGCTTCTCATACCGATGCGGGTAATCATCGGCTATGTGTTTCTCGTACCGATGCGAGTAATCATTAGCTATGTGCTACTCATACCAATGTGAGTAATCATTGGCTATGTGTTTGAGTGATTATGGCAATAGCCTTCATTCTATGTGATATGTGTTCGAGTGATTATGGCAATAGCCTTCACTCTATGTGTTCGAGTGATTATGGCAGTAGCCTTCACTCTACGTGTTATAAGTGTGATTTCTGCAAACTTGCCAAATTGAACCCTTGCTAAATTGCAACCTGATTCATGAGTTATAAACCATGAACTATGTGTATAAGCTATGTGTTTCCTTTCAAAGGAATATGTGATAATGTATGCGCCTTTACGTTTACTCATTGAGATCATCTATCTCACCCCTTTTCCTTGTGTGGTTCCAGGTGAGCAAATGTGAGGAGGCAAGGTGATGGCTCAAGCATTCTACTTCGCTTGGGGAATTCCTTATCCGAGTTATCAATAATACTATATTTATGAAGTCTTGTCTTTAGATGCTCCGGGAATGTTAATTGATACTTATAGAGATTTATATTATTTTCCTTATGGATTTTATATGTAACGATTTACTCTAAGACTTCCGCAAATTATGGTATTCATCTAAATGTTTTGAATGAGTTATCGTACGAGGTTTGGTAAGATCCTAGGCATGATTTGTTTATATGTAAGTGGGTTCTATGGGCGTGGGTGACCTCATGTCTCCCCATGTTCTAGGACCGTCGTGTCTCCAAAGTTGGGATGTGACACATACTTATACCATGATCATGCATTTTGATTATTATCTTATAATTCTCATCCATGAAATCAATTTTAAGCCAAATTAACTTAAAAGCTAAATCAAAATCATTTAAAACCAAAAATTTAGCTCTCGAATCCTCTTTGGTTTCCAAGACTAGTGATTTTATCATTGGTTAAATTAGTTAATGAATTAGAGTCATAATTGGATTTTTCCTTGATCTTTCTATTTAAAATAAATTAGGGTGATGACCTCCAAATATTTTTAAAATCAACCCATTCGAGCTCTAAGGCTCTAAGCATGAGTCAAAATTTGAATGAGCATTTCAATCTTCCTCTTAATGGATGGGACTAGTGCTCAAGCGAGACCTCACACACTCCTAATTCTAATAGAAATATTTATAGGAGAATTTCATTTTAGTTGGCCAGTAAGGATTTTTCATTTGAAATTAGTAGATTGAATGAGCTTTCGGAAACTAATCCTTATTAGCGCGATGATAGGTATTCTCCAGATTGATTTCCTAATGATTTATTAGAAATTAGAGGCAAAGGTGATTATACTGCAAGATTATCTAAAGCATATGAAATTAAGAATCCTGTTTTTGGTTATATTCATTGATTCCTTACTAGTTCCATTTTTAGGAGAAAGGATAGTCTTGGAGTTATGAATAATGTTGAACTTTATTTTCTTATTTGCTTGGTGAATGACGTGTATTATAAGGTGGGTTTTTGGTTCGCACAAAAATTGCAAAAGATCACCTCTATTGAAGAAGGTGAGATTTATGTTGAAGGATACATTACCAAAATTACAATGGGTCTGGGTCTTTTAGATATCAACAATACTAATTTAGAGCCTGTGAGTGAGAAAAGAACAATTACTTTGCAAAATTTGGTGAATATGCATATAATTGAAAGAAGGGGCAACACATATGTGCTTAACAAGAAAAAGAGCATGGCTTCTTCTAGAAGAAGGGATAGGAATGACATAGATGAAGATAAAGAAAGAATTGAAGAAGAATGAGAGATGGAAAGGCATACTAATATGCCTATGGAGGAAACTGTTCCTAAACCTACCATGCCTGTATTGCCTGCTAAGTATAATACAACAATTTATAGGCATTTGGAGGAGCGAGTTAACTCTATAGAAAATAACGTGATTACTAGATTTAATGGTTTGGAGACTCACTTCAACAAGTTTGAATATAACTTGGATGCTCGACTCAATGCACTATTTGAGCATATGGTTTTAAATTTTCAGCCTCCACCATCCCCTTACCTCCTTCCAACCTTTGATAACCCTTCCCTTTACCCCCACCTACTACTTCTTTCATATTGAGGACAATGTGCAACTTAAGTTTGGGGGAGCATTTCAAAGTTTTTAATGTTTTCTTTCGTGTTTCTTGACCTAGTTTTTTATAGTCCTCAAGAAATCAACAACCATAAATATCAAATGATATATACCACATCAAACTCATTTATCTCTAAGTTCAAAATTTAACTCCCTTTATTTATACCTTGAATGATCATGCCCTAAATCTCTTACAAAGAAATTATTGCACTATAGATAGGCATATACACATTGATTATGTTTTCTTTTGTGTCTTGACCTAGTTTTTTTTTTTTTTTTAATTTGTGTGGTTTTCTTATCTTTTTAAATTTAATTAGAAAATAACTTTATGTTTAATTATGGATGAATTTTATAAATTGCCTTATCTTAAAATTATGATTGTTAAATTTTTGATCTTTTGTTGAGTAAATTTTAAGGCCAATGATGGGTTAAAATTAATAATTATGAATGGTTTATTGAGGTATGTTACGTTAAAAATTTTATCTTTGAGTGAGCTATTACTTAATTTGTGCCTAGATTGAGCATTGCTTTGGGTTAATTTCATTGAAATTTTGTATACTTATTTAAAGAGGGCTTCTACACATTTTTTATTTTTATCATTATTTGTCTCACTTATCTTAGAACATGTTTTTATAAACTTTTGAGATGAAATTCTAAATCTACTTTTAGAGAGAGATGATTTAGGCATTGTTTGTTTAGCCCAATGACTCATATCCACCTACATTTTAAATTTGTCCTATATTTTTTCCCTTTTGAGATTTGTTTTAATTTTGACTTGCTTCTGTTTGTTTTATTTAACCAAAATCAATCATAACCCTGTGAATGAGTGATTGTATTAAGTTTAAAGTTCTTTGAAGATCTTAGTTAAGCTATCAGAGAAAAGGAATAATTTTTTTTGTCTTGATAAAGGATTGATAAAAAAAAAAGTGAAAAAATTAAAAATTAAAAATTAAAAAAAAAATCTTTTGAAGTATATCCACCTTCTACCAAATTTTGATCTATCACAAAATTTAATAAGTCAAAATTGGTGAATTTTAATACAATTTTTGTGTAAATTTTAATTATTACATAGAAAATAAAAAAAATTAAATTTTATTTTATTACAAAAATTAATTTAATTGTATCAAGGGTTTAATAAATAAAAGCAAAAAATTTAATTAATATCATTATTTTTTATTATTTTTTTAAAAAATAATTTAATTTCTATAAATTATTTCTAATTAACTACATAGCAAATTAAAAAAATCAAACCAAAAAACTAAAATAACAAAAATTAATACAATTCAAAAAAAAAAAAAAATACCTACGAAAGGCAACCAACAAAAATTCAAAAAGACCAGCTAAATCACCGTGAACAGCAGATCTACATTGTAAAAAAAAATAAAAAATCACAATAAGGTTAAAAAAAAAAAAACTAACAAAAGTAGCAAAATCAATGAAATAACTTGCTACTCATAAAAATCTCACTAGAAATGGGAAGATTACATGAAATAAGGGCTAGAATAGCTAGTTAGCAAACCAATAGCAGCTGCAGTAGTGGGAAAGAGAAAGAGAGAGAAAGAAGAGAGAAAATGAGGAAGAAGAGTCTGGCTATGAATTAAGATCTATGTTAGCAATGCAATAGCTACACAACAAAAGGTGTTGCTAAGCCAAAATGCTCTATATAAATTATAATAACTTAATGATGCACAAATCGCATCACTAAGCCAAACGACGTCGCTGAAAGGAAAAATGGTATCGTTAAAATGTTAACAAACTCACCTCTAAATTTTGTTTATATCTTAGCCACGCAAGCTGACGGTGTCACAAAATAATGATGCCTCTGGTGTCGCTAAGGCAACTCAATTACACTTGCTAATTTATGGCACTAATGTTATCAACACATTTATGACTTAGTCTTAGCATCGCTAGACGTTGCATCGCTATCGCATCACACTATGACCTACAAAATTCATTTCCATCTCACTGGCATCTTTGAGGCATCTCTAATGTGTCGCTCAATAATGATGCTAGCTTAGCATCACTAGCTTACATCTCTATTTCAATATTCTTTTTTAGTGAATATTATCTAAGCCCTCAAATGAGAAAAATTACTTACTTGCTTTAAAATTTCACCAATTATTAACCCCTTTGGATGGCTCATGGTTTATTTTCATTCTTTTAAGAGACCTTAAGGATGATCCTCCTCTTGTTGAGCTTGATCTTTGAAGGAATGATGGAGCCAAACACAGCAGAAAAAAGGTGGTGAGGTGAAATTTCAAAAATTTTAAAATTTCACTTCATCTAATTTTGGTCCAAAATTCATTCAAGCAATCAATTAATTTATATGTAAAACACATATGCATATAAAGAAGAAAGAAGAGTAATCATATTATTTCTTGTAGGTTTCTTCTTTCTTTATCAAAGAGCTTCCCAAGTGTGAAGCCTCTAGATCATCCATACCTAGCTTACCTCTAAGTTTCCTCTTGATTCTTTAGAATTCTTGAATATTCTTTTGGTTGCCCAATTTGATTCAAAATTTACCTCAAAAATCCTTTAGGAAACTAAAGGTTTCTCTTTAGTTTGTTTTAGACTAAACACAATTTCAATTTACAAGCAATTGTTCTTTCATAAAGAACAAAGAAAAGAATTGAAGATCAAAAGAAAATTTGAAGAAACACTTTCTTCATTTTTCTTTCTCTCTCAACTTCTCTCTCTAGAAATGCTTTAAATGTTAAAAATGATGTTCTCCTCTTTGTAACATAAAAACTCAAGGTTTTTATATCCTTTAGAAGACTTAACCCTTAAGTCTTTACAAAGACTTAAATGCCCTTACATATTCTTTTAGCTCACCATTTGGTAAAGGGGCAAAGTTGACTTTACTTCTTCAAATGATGAAATGACCATTTTTGGGCATTTCTACTAGCCAAAAGATGTAATTATAATTTTAACCTTAGTAGAAAATTCTCTAACCCCCTAAACCCATCATATGGGATTATGAACAGTGAAATTTCTTTAACCCCTAAATTGGCTCTTAACCATATCACATATGGGCTTAGGCCACATCTCATGTATTAAGGGTTTTTACTAAGCTTAAAAATAAGTCTTTGATTTAGTCCAAATCAATTTTCAATTTAATCTTTCTTATTTGTATCATATACAAATTAAAATTTAATTGAATAGAAATTTTTATAGATTGAACATTAGGACATGCTATGGTCCTTGTAAATTTAATTACATGTTTAATCATTTTACCACTAATCAATTAAGTAAACACTTTAATTAATTATTATGGTAAACCTTTTATACTTGGAAGGTGATCACTATTGGGTGTGTAACTTTCTAGGTTCATATCTAATTAGCAAAGGAAATGAGAAAACATTTTTCTCTACTAATGTGAAATCCCCACTTCACACTTAGTCCCATAAGTCATGAGGGACAGCTAGCATTCCATGTCAGGACCACCTAATTAGAAATGAATTTTTATAGTTGATAACTTTAAACATCCCATAGACTGTTGATCATAAATCATCATGCACTAGAAATCCCTTTATTAAATATCCCAATTTCGAATAGGGTAATGGTTTATGTCAAATCCTAATGTGTCTCAATTCTATATCCCTATCTCAATTCTAATTCTTGATAAGATTATATTCCTACTAGAAATTCTTTCTAGTGAATCTGTCTATCTTGGCCAGGAGCTTTAGTTATCAAGAATAACCAAATAGTTTACTTGAGGTAATGAATTCTATCTTGGCAATCACTTACCTCCATACATAACAAATTAGAACCATCACATGCCACATATCCGTACATGAATAGTACATTTATGTAAGCAGTAATAAATCCTAACCACCTATGTATAAGATATAGTATCCCTTAAGTCAAAGGATTATATGCACTATTATGACCTAGATGATAAATAATTGACAAGTAGTGAAATACCATATTATTATCATCTAACGTCACAGTTCGACTACTCATCCTATGAATATCCACATGTTTGTGTCGACATCTCATGTCAAGCAGCATAAGACTTACTGCCTTTATAATCATCTGTATCATATACTAATTATAGAAAACAAATAGAGGTAATGGTCTTTCGGAATTAATGATACCCAGTCATTAATCCTATGACCATGAACATATTTAAAATATTTGTACAAGAGTGATCTATCTTCCATATTCTCAACACTTGAGAATAGATCCTTTTACAAATACTTAAGGACTATATTCAATAATATGAAACCCTTTTCACATTATGAATATATTATCGTGCCATTGGGAATTAATATCTACTATTACATAACTATTATATGGCTCTTAGGGCACATATTGCTATCAATCTCCCACTTGCACTAGAGCCATTCTACTTAGTATCAGAAACTTATCTTCTTAAGATGAAGTTTAACTGTCACTAACTTTTGACTTTAGTCAATGGATTAACCAAGTTAATGGTTAATGCTATTTTCTGCAAGGTTAGAATGCCTTATTCCAACAATTGATTTGATAATATATTAATGTCTTTCGAAACATTCTGGATTTTAGTGTGAGACTCGAGTTCCCTTGCCATAAGCTAAGGCTTCATCATTAGCATAGCAGAGAGATACTCATGATGTACTGGAGAAACTCTTAAAATAGTTCACAACTATTAAATCCAAAATAATTTCTTATTTGCAACATCCTACGTAGCAAATTTGGCTTCCACAATGAAGTTTGTAACAACAATTTGCTTAAAACTTTTCTAGCTAATTATTTATTTATTATAAATAACAACAATCCCAATGATAGAATTTCTATCATTTATGTAGTAATATTCTTTATCTCTCAAAATTAAATCTTAAATACTTCTCAAGTACTTTAGAATAATTTTGATTATATTTCCAATAATTTAATCCTTGATAGAATTAGAATCTATCAATCATACTAACAACATTCTCGATGTTCGACTCATTATACAACTCTTATATAATTTAGATTTCTTATAGTCATACTATAAGGAATCCATGCTGTACTTTCTTTGGGCATCTAGAAAATCAACCTTCAAAAAGTGGATATCAAAATCTTTGGAAATAAAACTTTTGGAATTAGCATGTTGAACTCTTCAACACCTCTTCCAAATATTGACTTAGACATATTTAACATTCTCTTCAATCTATCTCTATAGATATGAATTAATGTTGACCTAAGTTATTTCAAAACTTATTCAATCTCTATTTTGATATTGCCAATCAAATTGAAAGCTATCTAATGTTTGTTTAAGTGTTTATTTTACAGATTATAACTTGTTTAAATTGATTGGATTTGAAAAGAAGATTGATATCTCCCTAAGTATGTTGCTTAACTTCTGAGTTGAGACCATTATGCTAGAATCGCGACCGTGACCACTAAATCATGACTACGACCAAGATCTTCAAAAGGCAATTAATCCAAAATTCATACAAAGCAAATCGCGACCTCCTTCACGACCACGACACTAGGTGAGATATTGAATTCGTGACAGAGAAATAGTAGTCGCGACCATGACTTTTATATTGAATTCAAATGTTGCAACAGACATATAAAGGAGCCAGCTAATAAAAGCCACATGTCACTAGCCATTATGGAATTTGGTGATTGCGACCACGAAAATACAGTCGAGACTAGGTAATGATGATAGCAACCGTGGCTTTGGTCAAAACGCATATTTGAAGCAAAATCTTAAAGTAGTCATGAAATCATTAACTTCATACTATTTTTAACGGGAATTTAAGAAGAAAATCATATAAATACATTTTTCAAACATCTTAAACAATAGAACAACATCAATTGAGAGCTAAATCTTTGCAATTTCAAATCTCATATCTTAATCTTTCATTGTTATTATTTGATTGTTGTAAAAGCATTGATTGCTCAAGTTGAGTGTTAGCCTTGAAAACACAAAGTATTGAGTTGAGAGTGAGCCATTAGAAAACTCTTGGATAGGTTTAAGTGTGACCCTAAGGAAAACACATGAAAGGGTTGTGCGTGAACAATTGAAACACATTGTAAATTTGAAGTGTGCTTGTAACTCCTTGTAAGTATCAACTAGTAGTAGAATACCTAATTAAGATTGGGGAGTGGATATAGGGTTCGTTAATACCTGAACCACTATAAAATCGATTGTGTTCATTCTTTTTCCCTATCACTTTTCTATCTAAATTTTTAATTTCCCACCAATTCAAACCTCTCTTCTTGGTGCATAAGGGCAAACAAGTGGTATTAGAGCTTTGGTCTCATTCTTCAAACTTAATTGTGTGAGAAAAGGTTAAAAATAGCCAATGAAGAGATGCATCACCTCAAGCCACACTTCGATGGTACCAATTATGCGCATTAGAAATATAGAATGGAGGTACATCTTGATAGTGATCTCATTGATGTATGGGTTGCATAATCAAAAAATGGAAACCTCCATCAAAAATAGTTGATGATGTTGAAGAATTGGTTCCTAAAGAAGAATGGGTGGATGCATAAAGAAAAGCTAATGGGAAAAATAAGAGAGCCATGGCAATTCTTCTTAGTGCACTATCAAGAGAAGAATGTGGTAAAGTTCAACATTGTTCAAATGCGTTTAGCATTTGGAAATCTTTACAAAACTACCATGAAGGAACTCAACAAGTCAAGGCTTCAGTTGTACACAACTGAATAAAAGCTCTTCAAGATGAAACCCAATGAAAGCGTCACTAACATGACAAATAAGCTTCCAGCCCTTGTCACTAATATGAAGAAATTGGGCAAAATATACACCTTGAATAAAATAAACTATAAGATTCTCAAAACTCTTAGAAGAAGCTAATGAGGATCTTGGAAAGGTCCCTACCGATATCCTCATCAGAAAACTCATTACTAAAGAAATGTCTTTATTGTTAGAGAAAGAAGAGAATCAAGAGAAGGAGAAAAAGAAATTCTTAGCTCTTAAATCCTCCCTCAAAAGCAAACAAGAATGTGAGAGCTCAAGTGAATTGGAGGAAAGAGAAGATGATGATGAAGAAGAACTTGCTATACTCTCAAAAAGGGCCAAAGACATCATCAAGAGAGGAAAGAAAGAAAAGAGGCCCTTTAGGAGATCATCATCAAATTATAACTCCAACTCAAGCAAAGAAAAGAAGAATGACATTACTTTCTGATGGGCGTTTTGCGACACCAGGAGTTTTACATTTATAATAGCTCGATGACTAATTCTACCCTAGCTCTAGGCAAGTGCACCTATCGTTTAGGTAGTATAGCAATAATGAGGTTGATCCACAGAGATACCGACATAAGTACTAGTTCAAACTTAAACTATTGTCTAGTTAAACCAACTTCAAGATTAATTAAACTAAAATATTTAAAACTAATCTATGAAAGCAATAAAGGATAGATGATAGAAAATCAATAGTGAAGTTCATCTAGATATTGAATTCCCCTAGCCTCTCATGCATGTCAAGAATAATGGTATGAATCATTCAAACAATGAATTGAATTGGACTCTCACTAAATTAGATAAAAACCTTTCTCAAGTGATTAAATCCCTAACTTCCTAAGTATTATAAGGGAATCTCTTCTCAACCTATAATCAAATAGGAGCAGCATTAAATTCAAGAGATTAATATCTAAAGAAGTCTTGTAGGTGTATCTCTAGCGCCTCAATCAACCCTCAATTCCCATGAGTGATATATTTATATCAGGGTATCTCTACTCATCCAATATAGAAACAATATCTAATCAATAAACCAGTAATTGCCAATCAGAATAAATATCATAAATCATGAAAATAAAATAATTCAAAGATAAATTGATTTAAAATAAATTATTCAGTTCATACAATTAAGAACTAGGGTTCATCTTTATCTAGATAAATAACAAATTAGTTCATAACAGAGAATTGAAATGAAGAATACAAGAGAAGGTAAAGGAAACTCAAACAATCCATGGATGATGAGAAATCCTTACTTCGATCTTCATTCCTCTTCAAAATCTATAGCATATTGGATCATCACCATGAAAATTTTGCACAAAACTCTATCTCACCTTTTTATGAGGGTGGCTACTGAAAACCCAAGAAAGAGCTCCCTTTTCTAATGTAAATTATGTCTTTTTATAGTTCTTTGAGGCTCATTAGGGTTTGGATAGGTGTCAAGCATGGATTGGCCAATTTTTGCCATGTTAGCACAATTAGGCTAGGTGCCAAGATATAATATCTGAGTTACATGCCAATTTTGGGTTAGAAAATGAAGGAATTAGAATTTTTTTTTTGTCCCTTCAAATTTGTAGATCTTTCTCTTAGCTTTCCAATGATACTTGAATCACCTCAATCAGACCTCTGTAGCTCAAGTTATGCTCAAAATACTATAAGGTGTTCAAAGCTGTCGGACCTCTGTAGCCTTATGCGGCTAGGTTACTTAAATGACCCGGCCATTGACACGGGCATGTCATTGGACATGTCATAGCTATTGGAATTCAAGCAAAATGACATGGTCAGTGACATGGGCATGTCAATGGGCGTGTCCATAGTCAAAATTACCCAAAAATTGCATCATTTCTTGATCTTTAATTGCAATTTGAGCTCAAATGATCACAACATTCCAAAATATGAATAATTCCTAGAAATTACTTTGAAAAGCACTTGAACAAACAAATTAAACTCAATTTAAATAATAAAACATGCTAAATAAAGGGGCAAAACATAGGAATTCATGCACTTATCACTTACTATGAATGTGGCGAGCAAGGTCATATAAAAACAGAATGTCCCAACATCAGGAAGAAAAAGAAATGGGATAAGGAGAAGAAGAAGAAAGGTTTCAAAGCAACATGGGATGATGACTCCTCAAGTGATGAAGAGGAAGAGGATGTTGCAAACTTATGTTTCACCACCTTAGAGGACTCATCAAATGAGGTAAGCTCTAACTCTTAGTCTTGTGATGATATTGATGATGATATGCATGATGAGGATGAGCTAATTAAAGCTATGAATTTAAAATGCAAAAAGTATAAATCAAAAATGAAATTTTTTTTATGGAAAAGCATTCTAAGTTGGAGAAGAATTTTAAAGAATTAGAAAAACTTATTTTAAGCTTGAAAACCTTCAATGTTATATTAAAAAGCTCATTAGAGGAAATCACTTCTAAAACCTCCACTTTTAATTCTTTATATAAAGAAAATAATGCTTTGAAAATTAATGTTGAAGAATTAAGAAATTCAATCTCAAAATTTCATAAAGGAAAAGAAGCCTTAGATACTCTTATAGTATCACAAAGGCCACCCTTTGTGAGACATGGTCTTGGCTTTGATAGCCCATCTCTATCCACATCCTCTCCCAATATGTTCTTAAAGGCTACAACTCCTTAAACCTCTAGCATTGAGGTAATTAACAAGGGAGTAAAAACACACACTTAACTTCTAAGTCCCAAAAGGACTCAAAAGGTTACATTAGACTCAAGAGCTAAGCCTCAAAGAATTAAACATGCATTTATGTGTCAAAGAAGGCATGCTCAAAGGCACTCACAGTCACAACATAACATTTGTTCATGTATGCATTCATGTCATAATGTTGTGAAAAGACCAAAATTTCATAACAATATGGGAAAATCTAAAAGAACTTGCAAGTCTAAACTCAAGTGTCATTATTGTATGAAAGATGGTCATATAAATTTATTTTTTTAAGGAAGGCTCTCAACTCAAGCTTAAGGATTCTCCTAAGGCTAACCCCTAAAGACCCAAATATATTTAGGTACCTAAAACAAGATGATTAATCTTTTCTAATAGGTGTGTCTCAAATCCACTAACAAGGAAAACAAATGGCATGTAGATAGTGGATGTTCAAGACATATGATTGGAAATTCAAACCTCTTCACAAATTTGAAAGAAAAAAGAGGTGGGAACATCACATTTAGTAACAATGCCAAAGGTAAGATAGTTGGCATTAGTACCATTGGTAAGGACAATCATTCTCTTATTGAAAATGCTCTTTTAGTTGATGGTTTAAAATTCAACTTGCTAAGTGTAAGCCAATTATGTGACAAAGGTAATAAGGTCATCTTTGACTCTAAAGCATGTATTATCACCACTTTAGCTAATGACAATGTAGTGTTTAAGGGTGAAAAGGAAGGCAATACCTATATGATTAACTTTGATGATTTGGCTAACTAAGATGTCAAGTGTTTAATGTTTATTAGCAATGAATCTTGGCTTTGGCATAGAAGGCTTGGACATGCAAGTGTGAGGCCTCGCCCCAGCACTGGTTCAATCCACTAAAAGGAATTGAAATGCTCATTTGGGTAAGAACTCACAAGGAAGCCCTCGGGCTTATCTTTGATAGATTTGAAAATTGTTTTTAGGAGTCGCCACCTTAATTTATTTTTATTTGGGAAAATATAAAGGAAAAAACTCATTTGACTCTAATTATAACCCAAAAGAAAAAGGATCACTAGCCTCAAAACCAAAGAGGATTTGGGGACTAGGTTTTCGATTTATTTTAACAAAATAAGTTTGGCCAATTAAAATAAGAGTGACTTAAAATATATTTCATGAACAAACTAAAACGCATGAACAATTTATAATATGCATGATCATTGATTCCATATATCCAATAATAAATACAAGTAATACTCCAAAAGAAAGTTAACATTACAAATAAAATCCTAAACATAAGGGATACCTCCTCTAGTCCTTATGGGTTCTAGGGAAGTCACACATTCCCCAAACTAAGTCTAATAACAAAGTAAAGGAAAGAAAAATAAAAGTAAGTGATGTGGGTCAAATTTAATACCCTAGTCTCTAAGACTAAGTATAGAGTGAGTAGGGTGTCGAACTTTAGGGAATTTGGAGCAATTTTATATTAATCGAGTAATTACTAAGATAGATAGGCAAACAACAAAAAAAATGTTGATTTATTCTATCTAATATAAAATACTAAAGTTTTATTATTATTTTAATTAATAACAATAAACAATGAATATTAGAATTACAACTCATAATTAATTTTGAACTATAAAAGTTAACAACATATAAACACATGCAATGATTGGAGAATATGACCAACATTCCTTAAAAGCAACTCTCGTTGTCAATTAAGTGTATTTTCATTTAGACTATACAAGCACTCTTATGACATTGTAGAGATAAACAAAAACTATTAAGTTCCATGCCAATTCTTTAACCCCTCAAAGTGGATTTCTTGTCTCCAGGTACTTTCCTATCCTTTGAGTAATTTCAATTGCATTTCCACCAAAATGCTCCAACTCTCATTGTGAACAAATTGACTAACAAATGTAGGACTCAATTGAAACTAAATCACTCATGCATATTAAGAATGTAGTTCATAAAATTAATTCATCATTGTAATTCTAACAACCTATTAGACGAAGTACATGGTAAAATATAACATAGAAATAATACAAGCATTCATTATTGAATAGTAAAATAAAAATAGAAGAAAGGAAGAAAGATTGATGAATAAAAACTCCTTTATTCTTTAGGAAATTACTTGCACAATTCTTGAACTTGATGTGCCTTTTGGAAGGACACTTGATACAAACCAAGTACTTAATTCTAATAAGGTATTTACAAGGATTTTAAGTAAGTTTTTCCTATCTAATACAATAGCATCTCCCTCACAAAATAAAGCCAAATCCAAGTATTTATAAGCCCCAAGGTGTCCCAAGAAGTTCCCCTTTGAAAAAGGTATCAAAATGAAAGGGTGCCTTAAAAGGGTATAGTAACCACCCTATCACGAGTCGGCACAAGTGTCACGAGCTGGCAATGTTGGCTTTTGTCAGGAGTTGGCACACGCGTCATGAGTTGGCATGGTCCTTTTTATTGGCTTATCTTTGCTCCTAGGCTTGGCACTTGGTTCCATTTTGGTCCTTAGCTTCCATTTTCAATCAAAATCACCTTCTTACACCTATATTATCCTATAACATTCAAACAAAAGATCAAACATACCCTAGCATAGAAAATTAACACAAAACATGCTTGCATTCTAACAAAATAAGTAAAGATATTATTAGTTTGGTTATGCCATTTTGCATCATTTCAGTAAGTGAAGAAGGTGATAGGGAGAGAGTTGGTTAGTTTTAATTGGATTTGATGCCTGAACCAAGCATGTTTACGTATCCCTTTGAATGGGAATCAGAACCCATGTAGTTCTCCCTTCTTGTGAAGGGGTTAGTTTAGCCTAGCCACTTTATCATGTTTTGATTGATTAATTAAAAGAGGGTTGAGTTAATTAATTAATTTAATTAGCTAGCAACCTAGATGAATCAATTTAATTAACTAACTAAAAGAAGCAATGAAATTTATACAATAGAAAATTAAAGGAAAAGAGAACTTACCTTAGACAGTGGGCGGCGACTGGCTTTGGATGGCACGCGGCAGCTAACCTTGGCAGGCGACGGCTGGCCTCAGATGGTGGGCAATGGATAGCCTCGGATGATGGGCTATAACTACCCTTGGACAAGAGACTTGCCTCGAACAAGCGGGCAAAAAGCCTTAAACTAGTCAAGTAGGAATCAAGGAGAAGCCACCCAATGTGCTTTGTAAAGCAAGGAGCAAAAGTAAAGCAATTTACTTGAAGTTAGTGTTTTTTAAGCCTCCAAGTCTCTGTGTCTTAAGAATAGGGAGACCATCTCTATATATAGGGAGAAGAATGAAGCATAAAGGCTGAAATTTCCAATATAGGAGTAGGAACATGCCGCTGTTGCCACATAAGCCTCTGTGGCACTGCAAGAGTCTCTGCGACATATGTAGCAACTTGCTCTAATTCGCCCGTTCTGCTCATTTTCATCCATTCTCGCTCATTTCTCATATGTTTTCCATTATTCCAATTGCGTTGCACCCATTACTAAGTCTCGGATGATTTGATGATGATTTAAGAGCCTTGATTGATTCCTTTCCTAACTGAATAGTTTGTAATTATGAGAGGTGTAGAATTAAGGGTTCACAATTGCCCCCCTCATCAGGATTACTCTGTCTAAAAATAGCAGTTCCTGTCTGGTAGGAATCGATGAAGTGGTGATGACGACCCTATCTAGTAGGAATTGACGAAGTGGTGGTGATGATGACCCTGTTTGGTAGGAATTGACAAAGTGGTGGTGATGATGACCCTGTCTAGTAGAAATCGATGAAGTGGTGGTCCTATCCGGTAGGAATGATGTTGATGATCCTGTGTGGTAGGATTGAAGCCAATGATCCTGTCTGGTAAGAATCGACGAAGTGGTGGTCCTGTCTGGTAGGAATGATGATGATGATCCTGTCTGGTAGGAAAGAAGATGGCCTTGTCTAGTAGGAATCGATGAAGTGATGATCCTATATGGTTGAAATGATGATGATGATCTTATATTTCTTTAAGAGCTTTGACAATTTGCCTTGATTCATGATCATATTCAATGCAAAAAATGCTAGATAATTATGCAATGATATGATACCTTAAACCTGTGAAGGGTCAGTTCTGGTATAAAAGTGTTGATCCTTAGGAGAAAGATGCCCCCATTTCAGAAAGGTAAATATTTAGAAGGGATGTGCCCCCACTTTAGAATGATAAAAGAAAGTGGTTTGGTCATTTGGTTTTTTGTTGATTGGCTAGCTTATAGATGAAGATGGGCATGTCAGGTATAAGATTGGTTGGTTAATGGCTATCAGTTCGGCCTAGGAAGAAGCATGGTGTGGTATTGGAAAAGATCAGGCTGTTTAGTTTAGATAGTTCTGACTTTGGTTTGAGGCTGAATTGGAGAGTTGAATTAGGAAGGTCAAGTTTTTGGAGACGATTAGATTGGAAGGTTTGAAGAAGGTCAACTTATGAGGCTTGTCCTCAGAGAAGTTCATGTGGAAGGCTTAGTCAAGTCTAGTAGTTCAACACAGTCAGGTTATAACCTTTGGAGAGTTCATTTGGAAGGCTCAGTCAAGTTCTGCCTTAGGCTTGGTCAGGTTTGGCTTGGAGGAAAGGTCAAGCTAGGAAATTAGTTAGGGAAGGCTTGGTCAGATTTGGCCTTGGAGGAGATGAAGGCTTTTGTGAATGGACTTCATGGTGAAAGCTAGGCTGAAGCTTCATGGTGAGGCTTTTTGGTTTGGGCTTCATGGTGAAGGCTTTTGGGCTTCATGATGAAGGCTTTTAAGCTTCATAGAGAAGGCTAAAAGGCTTAAAGGCTTTATGATGAAGGTTTTTAGGAATGAGCTTATTATGAGGCTTCTTGGTTTGGGCTTCATTGGTGAAGGCTTTTAGGCTTAGGTTTCATGGTGAAGGCTTTTGGTTTGGGCTTCATGGACAAGGTTTAAAGGCTTAAAGGCTTTGCTTAAGGGTGCTTTAGACCTTTTTAGAGGATGGTTGGCTTCATCTTAGGTATGGTGTTAAAGGTTTTAGTCGTAGGCTTCATGGATAAGGGTTTACCTTTTGACATGGATGCATTATATTTTCTTGCCCATCATACAATTGGTAGGCTTTGACTCAATTAGAATTCATAGGTGATGTAATTTGCCAAGGAGGCTTGGTCTTTTTAAGGATGATGAGGTTTTGCCAATGAGACATGGGATGACTTGAGTTGTTTAAGCCCTTCTTAAGCTTTGCAAGACATGACTTGATTTTGGTTATGCTAGAGAAAGCTGGCTTTAAGGATGATGAGTCTTGAAAGACTTAGGATCTCTGGTTTTGACCATGGGCTTAGCCCTTAAAAGATGATGCGACTTTGCCCAAGAAACGATGGTGTGAGGCTTGAACTTGAAAAGATGGAATGGTATATTTTGAAGTTGGGGAATGGTTCAAAAAAGGGTTTGAAATTTTGAAAAGGATCAGGGAGGTTGTATGATTTTGCTATCTGTAGCATGATTCATGGAAAAGAATAAGCCAAGCTAAACTTGTTGTTTTGAGATCAAAGAGACATTTAGAGTGACACTTTATTGGCTTAAATGTAGATGACAGACTGGATGAAAGGAAGTGCCTTAAGGAGTGGCTGAAGGACTAATGAGGAAAGACAACTTGGGGATTTTGCTCCCAATAAGAGATAGGAACATAATAGACTAGCAATGTGAGAGATTGTGCCTGAGCTCTTTAAGCGATGAGATGGATTAACTAAAGATGATAATGACCTAAAAAGACATGCCCCCACTGTGAGATAAGGGCATAGAAGATAATATCACTTTAAAGAATGAGCCTCTAGTAAGGAAGGATGACTTTAAAGACATGAGATAAGACGGAAAGATGATTTGATATAAAGGAAAATGACTAGGATGAGCTTTATTTTTTTCTCTCTCTCTCTCTTTTTTTTTTTTTTTTTAGCTCTAACTTTTGCCTAAGCCACCTTTTTGGGTTTTTAACTTAGCAAGCTTAGATTAATGAAGTTTGGGAGAAAATATTCCACCATGATTTGCTGCTTTCCTTCACTTTGAAGGGCTTTAGCCTTTGAATTTTGGATTTGACAAATCTTGTTGCCCTTTTGTTAAGGTGTATAGTTTGATTTTGTGCTTAATTATTTGACGAGAGGTCCATTTCTAAACCTTCTTTGGTTAGCAATTGTTGATGGCACCTCAATTATGGTGGACTTATTCATTTCTCTCTCTCTCTCTCTTTTTTTATTTTTATTATTTTTTCTCTTTTTTTCTTTTTAAAGCTCATCCATGTTTAAAACAAGAAAAGACAAGTGCACAAATAAATGTGGATGTTTTATTGCAATGGAAAATTTTATTACAAGATAACAAAAAGGAATTGACATGATTGACAAAAAATATGTGAAAAGGAAAATAAAATGACAGACATAGACTCAAATTTAGACTCAAATTTTGAGATTTGGACTCAAACTCAAACTCAAACTTAGACTTAGGCTTGGAATTCAATCTCAGATAGGTCAGATTAGTTGAACTTGAACTCTTCCATGTCATGCCACTTGGAGCTGAGGTAAGGTGGGGTTGAATTAGGTTCGGTTCTTCATCACTATTCAGGTCGATGGTGAGGAATTCAGGTTAAAATGATGCACTTTGGATGCAATCTTCAGCCTTTGATGCAGTTGCAATCAAAGCCTTAAAAGTGGGTAGGTGTTGGGTTAACAAGTGGGCTTGGTAGGCTGGAAGTAGATTCTTGACAAGGATGTGCACTTGTTCTTACTCTATTGGTCTATTTACCATTTGAGTAGCTTTAGCCCTCCACCTTGTAAGGGCTCGGTAGGCTGGAAGTAGATTCTTGACAAGGATGTGCACTTGTTCTTACTCTGTTGGTTTATTTACCATTTGAGCAGCTTTAGCCCACCACCTTGTAAGGAACATAGAGAAAGATTCCTCTGGAAGCTACTTGATGGTTTCCACGTCATGCCTAGTGACATCCATTTCATTATTATAATGATATTGTTCAACAAAGGCACAACAAATGTCATCCCATGTCCTTTCCTTGCTCTTGTCTAGTGAAAGGAACCATCTCCTAGTAACACTAGCTAGTGATTGTTGGAACAATTGAGCAATGAGCTCATTGCTAACTCCTAAAGGTTTTGTTGCCACCATGTATATCTTTAGATGGGTCTTAGGGCAAGTGGTTCCATCAAGTCTCTCCAATTCAGGCATTTTGAATTGCAGAGGGAGCTTGGCATTAAGAAATAAGGTTAAACTATCCACATCAATTAGATCATCACGGTGCTTTAGGGATTTGATGGTTCTTTCCATGGCTTCAAGTTTCTCCATGAGCAATCTAGTATCTGGATAAGAGAAAACTTCCTCACCTTAGTTTAGATATGGGTTGGTTTGGCTCAAATTTGGGCTAGGATTAGTCGAGTTCAAGATAAGGTTTGGGTTAGGATGGCTAAAGGTGGCTTGGTTAATCATAGCTCAAACTTCCTCAATGATGAATTGCCTTTGTTCCTCGAATTGGGCTTGCTGAGCAGTTAGGGTAGCTTGGAAATGCTCTTCTTACTTCTTAAGGACTTTGGTCATAAGTGTGGTCAAGGAAGCCATATCAAGCAGGTGGGCCATTAATACCTTCAAACCAAAGTAACAAGTTAAGTGATGAATATAGAATATAAAAGGTATTGAAGGTATAGGCATACAGATCCTAAGAGTAAAGGCTTCCTTATTGTGTCATGGACCAACCATTTTTTGGGCTCACCATTTTTTGGGCTCAAGGCATGATGGGGCAGATATTTTAGGCTTAGGGTAGTAGATTGAACTAAGGGTATTGGGTTTAAGGTAGTGTGTTGGGCCAAAGTTGTTAGGCTTAAGGGTAACAGACTAGTTTTGAAAGGTGATGGCTCATGAGTGTTGGGGCTTAAGGATATTATGTTGGGTCAAAGGTATTAAGCTTAGGGTAATGTATTAGGCCAAAGGTATTAGGCTTAGGGTAGTGTCTTGATGATTTGGGGTATAGGCTATAGGCATCTGTCAATCTGGGGGTAATGGATTGGTTTTCAAGGTAATGGGCCAAGGATGTTGGGCGACAGTGTCTCATGGCTAGGTTGGCAAGGTATGGGTAAGAAGAGTGTAGAGATGTTTTTAGGTTACAATTTAAGGCAAAGACATTTTGGGTAACAGTGTTTAAGGTTAGAGGTGTTTGAGGTTAAGACTAGGGAAATGAAGTTTTAGGTTTAGGGCTAGGGTATTGGTGTTTAGGTTAAAGGCTAAGGTAATGGGGTAAGGTTTTAGGGTTAGGGTATTAGTGTTTAGGTTAAAGGCTAAGGTAAAGGGGTAAGGTTTAGGGTTAAGGTATTGGTGTTTAGGTTAAAGGCTAAGGTAAAGGGGTAAAGTTTAGGGTTAAGGTATTAGTGTTTAGGTTAAAAACTAAGGTAAAAGGGTAAGGTTTAGGGTTAGAGTATTGGTGTTTAATTTAAAGGCTAAGGTAAAGGGGTAAGGTTTAGGGTTAGGGTATTGGTGTTTAGGTTAAAAGCTAAGGTAAAGGGGTAAGGTTTAGGGTTAGGGTATTAGTGTTTAGGTTAAAGACTAAGGTAAAGGGGTAAGGTTTAAGGTGATGGCTTAAGGTTTATGGGGGCAAGGGAGAATGGGATAGAGGTGAGAGTGTTTAAAGTTTAGAAGTGAAGGTGTTGGGATAAAAGTAAGTGTATGACCCTTCTTCGGTTTAAGCTATAACCTAGACTTAAGATGAATGCATGTTTTATTATATAATATGAATGTATGATATGCATGAGGAAAACATTTCATGAGAATGCAACGATGCAAGTTTTTAATTATGGTACATACAACCTAAAGCCAAGATCTAAGTTCATTACATGAAAGGGTAAGGGTGGCTTGATTTGGGTACTCATCACACTATAGCAGCAATTTACCTAACCATATGTGAGTCAAGGAGCCTCGCGTGGATCTAACAGTACGTGCATACTCATTACACCTTTGAAAGGATCAAAGGATTCTTCACAAGGTGGATGATTTCACTATTGGCAAATAGATCCAGGGAGGGTTACCCATTCGATGCTACTCACTATCCATTATTTTCCTAGAACTAGGTTAGATGGCAAAGAGCCTATGCAAGTGATGCATGCAAAGTCGGAATCATATTAAAAGGCCAAACTCTTTTTAAACCAATTAGTAGTCCACTTATTTTTTCCTTTTATTAAAAGAAAGTTAGTCCCTAGTGGAGTCACCAGCTGTGAGGCCTCACTTGATCACCAGTCTGATCCACTAAAGGGAATCAAAATGCTCATTTAGGAAAGAACTCATGAGGAAGCCCTCGGGCTTATCTTTGATAGATTTAAAAATTATTTTTAAGAGTCGCCACCTTAATTTATTTTTATTTGGAAAAATATAAGAAAAAAACCCATTTGACTCCTATTATAACCCCAAAGAAAAAGGATCACTAGCCTCAAAACCAAAGAGGATTCGGGGACTAGGTTTTTGATTTATTTTAACAAAATAAGTTTGGCCAATTAAAATAAGAGTGACTTAAAATATATTTCATGAATAAACTAAAATGCACGAACAATTTATAATATGCATGATCATTGATTCCACATATCCAATAATAAATACAAGTAATAGTCCAAAAGAAAGTTAACATTACAAATAAAATCCTCAACATAGGGGATACCTCCTCTAGCCCTTACGGATTCTAAGGAAGTCACACATTCCCCAAACCAAGTCTAATAACAAAGTAAAGGAAAGAAAAATAAAAATAAGTGAAGAAGGTGATAGGGGGAGAGTTGGTTAGTTTTAATTAGATTCAATGCCTGAACCAAACATGCCTACATATCTCTTTGAATAGGAATCAGAACCCACACAGTTCTCCCTTCTTGCGAAGGGGTTAGTTTAGCCTAGCCACTTTATCATGTTTTGATTGATTGATTAAAAGAGGGTTGAGTTAATTAATTAATTTAATTCATTACTGAGTTGATTAGTTAGCAACCTAGATGAATAAATTTAATTAACTAACTAAAAGAAGTAATGAAATTTATACAATAGAAAATTAAAGGAAAAGGGAACTTACATCGGACGGCAGGTGGCGGCTGGATTTGGACGATGGGCGGCGACTGGCTTTGGATGGCAGGGGGTAGCTATCCTCGGCGGGTGGCGGATGGTGGATAGCCTTGGATGGTGGGCGGTGGTTGGCCTTGGGCAAGAGACTTACATCAAACAGGTGGGTGGTGGCTAGCCTTGGGCAAGAGACTTGCCTCGAACAAGTGGGCAGAAAGCCTTAAACTAGTCCAGTAGGAATCAAGGAGAAACTGCCCAACATCCTTTTAAAGCAGGGAGCAAAAGCAAAGCAATTTACTTAAAGTTAGTGCTTTTTAAGCCTCCAAGTCTCTGTGTCTTAAGAATAAAGAGACCGCCTCTATATATAGGGAGAAGAATGAAGCATAGAGGCTAAAATTTCCAATATAGGAGCAGGAACACGCCGCTATTGCTGCATAAGCCTCTGAGGCACTGTAGAGATCTCTGCAACAATACCGCAGAGGGCTTTGCGGCACTACAAAAGGCTCTACAGCACTGTGCGGTAACTTGCTCTAATCCAACCATTCTGCTCGTTTTCCATGATTCTAATTGTGTTGCACCCGTTATTGAGTCCTGGATGATTTGATGATGATTTAAGAGCCTTGATTGATTCCTTTCCTGACTAAATGATCTATAATTCTAAGAGGTGCAGAATTAAGGGTTCACAGCAAGCATGGAGCTTCTTCATAGTCTTTGTAAGGATGAGCTTATTGAAGGACTTCCAAGATCAATTTCTCAAAGGACAAGACATGTGGACCTTATAAAATGGGAAAGCAACACAAATCATCCTATAAATCAAAAAATATTGTAAGTACTTCTAGACCCCTTCAACTTTTTCATATGGATTTGTTTGGACCTAGTAAAGTTACTAGTTTAGGTGGAAAAATGTATGCCTATGTGCTTGTTGATGACCACTCTATATTTACTTAGGTTAGTTTCTTAACTCATAAGAGTGATGCGTTTGATGCATTTAAAAGTTTTGCTAAAAAGTTCAAAATGAGAAAGGCTATTTCATTTTTAGAATTAAAAGTGATCATGAAAAAGAATTTGAAAATGAACTTTTTGAAAATTTTTGCATTGAACATGGAATTTCACATAATTTTTCCTCTCCTAGATCACCTCAACAAAATAGTGTTGTAGAAAAGAAAAATAGAAACTTGATTGAAATGGCTAGAACCATGCTTAATAAATATGGTTTACTAATTTATTTTTAGGCAAAAGCCGCTAATACTTCATGTTGCATTTCAACTAGAGTTTTTAAAAGATCCATATTGAATAAAACTTCTTATGAGTTATGGAATGGAAGAAAGCCTAAGATTTCATATCTAAGAGTATTTGGTTGCAAGTGCTATATATTAAATACCAAGGATAATCTTGGAAAATTTGCTTCTAAAATCGATAAAAGGCATTTTCCTAGGATTTTACACCACTAGTAAAGCTTATAGAGTCTTTAACAAAAAGACTATGGTAATTGAAGAGTCTATGAATGTTATATTTGATGAATCTAGTAAAATTGATCTTAGGAAAGGTAGTGTTCTTGATGATCTTGTAGGTGAATTTGAAAAGCTTGGATTGGATAAAGATAAGACTCCAAAGGAAGTTAAAGACCAAATGGAAAACCAACAAGATCATGAGGATCAATCAAATCCATAAGAGGAAGATGTTCAAGAACTACCTAAGGAGTGGAAATACCCCAAGAATCACCCCAAGGAGTAAATTATAGGTGATCCATCTAAAGGTGTAAGTACTAGATCTCAATTTAAAGCCTTAAATAATAATCTTACACTTGTTTCTCAAATTGAGCCAAGGACTATTAATGAGGCTCTTAATGATGAGAGTTAGGTGATTGCTATGTAAGAGGAACTCAACCAATTTGAGAGAAACAAAGTCTGGGAACTTGTTCCTAAACCCAAAAATCATCCCATTATTGGATGTAAGTGGGTTTATAGAAACAAGTTAGATGAGCAAGGCTTCATTACTAGAAATAAGGCTAATTGGTTGCCAAAGGATACAACCAAGAGGAAGGCATTAATTATGATGAAAATTTTACTCTGGTAACAAGATTACAAGCTATTAGAATTTTGCTTGCATATGCATATCATATAGATTTTAAAATTTTTCAAATGGATGTTAAAAGTGCTTTCTTAAATGGATTTATTGAAGAAGAAGTTTATGTTGAGCAACCTCTAGGTTCTGAACAACATGAACTTCCTAATCATGCTTTTAAACTAACCAAGGCCTTGTATGGTTTGAAAGAAGCTCCTAGAGCTTGGTATGAAAGGCTAAGTACATTTCTTTTGAAAAATGATTTTGTTAAGGGCAAGATTGACACAACACTTTTTGTAAAACAACACAAAATTGACACTTTAATTGTTCAAATTTATGTTGATGATATTATATTTGGTGCTACTAATGAACATCTTTGTGAAGAATTTGCCAAGTGTATGATTAGGGAATTTGAGATGAGTATGATGGGTGAGCTTATGTTCTTCCTAGGACTACAAATCAAACAATACAAAGATGGTATCTTCATCAACCAATCCAAGTATACAAAGAAGGCTCTCAATAAGTTTGGCATCGATGGTTGCAAAAGTAGAAAAACTCCAATGAGCACATCAACTAAGCTTGACAAAGATGAAAAGGGTAAGCCAATAGATGAGAAGAAATATAAAGGTATGTTTGGTTGTCTTCTCTATCTTACAGCATCTAGACCCGATATAATGTGTAGTGTTTGTCTATGTGCATGTTTTCAATCTTGTCCTAAGGAATCTCATTTGTATGCCATTAAAAGAATTTTAAAATATTTACAAGGCACATTACATTTAGGGATATGGTATCCTAAAAAGTCATCTTTTACAACAATTGGTTTTTCATATGCAAATTATGCCGGTAGTTTGCTTGATAGAAAAAGCACTTCTAGAATTTGTCATTTTCTTGGTGAATGTTTAGTTTCATGGTTTAACAAGAAACAAGTTTCGATTACCCTATCCATCGCCGAAAAGGAATATGTGGTGGTGGGTTACTATTGCACTCAAGTTCTTTAGATGAAACAACTCAAAGACTATGATCAAGTGATTGATCACATTCCCATCAAATGTGATAACACAAGTGCCATAAATCTTTCTAAAAATCCCATCCAACATTCTAGGAGTAAACATATAGATATTAGGCATCATTTTTTGAGAGATCATGTGCAAAATAACGATGTTGTATTAGAATTTATTGATGCAACTAACCAACTTGCTGATATTTTCACAAAACCCTTGAATGAAGAAAGATTAAATTTCATGAAAAGGGAAATTGGTATGCTTGATGGAAGCTCATTACCTTAGATTTTTAAAAATCACATAAATTTTTTTTTACATCAAAATTTTATGTATTTTATGACGTTCTTATTCATATTTTATTTTGATATTTAATCTTGAATTAAAGTGACTCTTAATTCAATTAAAATTAAGATTTTAACTTTATACAACATTCTTGATTTTTGGTTGCACATTGGTTGCTTTATGGTTGACTTTTGGAATATTTTCATCCAAATTGCTTGAATTTATTTTCAATGATTTGTTATATCATAGTTTACAGAATATATAATTGTATCTATTTTGATCTTGACTAAAAATGCCAATTGCATTGCATACAAATAACTTTAATTTTTTTTTTCAAAAATTTCTATTTTTTAAAATTCCCGATCGCTACAAATGAATCACGGTTGCAAAATTCAAAATTATAGCCGTTACCTTTTAGCACCCTTAATCTTGCTCACAATCTATAAATTGCGAACATGACTTTTGAAATTTTCAAAATTCACGATCGCGACTATGAAGTCGCAGTCACGATTCAGAGTTTGACAGCTTTTAAAAAATCTAGCTATTTTATGATCATTTTTAACCTTATTTTAGCCTATAAATACCCCATTATTTTAGTTGTACTTATCTTTTAACTCTCCAAACTCTTTCCTACTTAAAATTCTACTACTCTCCAACTCTCCTCTCATTTTAAAGCTTTTCTTCCTCTTTTCAAACACTTCTCCATCAATGGCTTTTAAAAGACCATCTAGAAAAGGAAAGAAGTGCAAACCTCCCAATCACCCTCTCCTCTTGAACTTATGAGGGGGATCACTCAAGAGGAGAAATAAACTTTCCTTAGAATTCAAGAAAAAACCATTCTACCTACCAAAATACCAAGCCTTATTTGTCTTAAAACCTTAGGTATTGAGGATAGCATTATTGGCTACCTCAAAAATCTAGAGTGGGGGAATTTGTTTTTGTTAATGATGAGGGGTATGATGAATTAACTAGGGAATTTCTTGCCACTTTAGTTGTACACAAAAAGCTTCATCCTACCTGTGGACATTATGCCATCAACTTCCGATTCTTTGGCAAACTCTGTAAGCTTTCACTATAAGATCTTGCCAATATCTTTACGCTTCAAACCGAAGGATCCTACACCATTAATGATTTCGCCCTTGAACAAAACCCTTTTTGGACCAAATTTCCATTGAACCAAACTTTGATCCAAAATTCTCCCTTGCTAAACACATTAAAACACTTTCCATTTAAGTTCTTCATAGGATTGTCACCTCACCATAAATGCTAGAAGAGATGGCAATGAAAAGGTCTCCCAAAGAAATCTTTTCTTCCTTTATGGTCTTGTGAAAGGAAAGAGCATTCAAACCGCTCGATTCCTTGTTAACAATTTCCTCCATCTCTCATCCACCAAAAAAGGTGCAATTCTACTTTCCTACCATATCACAACCATAGCAAAACATGTTGGGGCTCTTACTCCACCCAACAAAGCCATTCTCCAAAAACTACTTAAAAAATCCCTTATAGATTTCCAATACATGATCAATGCAAAGGCATTAAGAGAAAAATAAGGGAAATATGAATATATTTTTGGAGATGTTGGGATTCAAGAAAGAACTAGGAAGAGATTAAGAATAGTGAGAGATGAACCTAGTCAATCTCAAAAAGAAGAACCCCAAGTTGCTCCCTTTATCCCTCCATCTCAACCTCAAGATGAAACCAATAGACTTCTTCATAAAGTCTTGAGGAGACTTTCCCTTTTAGACCATATTCACTAAGACATATTTGATATGCAAGGTCATATAGGTCTCCTTCAATGTAACTTATAAGATTGGGGATTTAGTGAAGAAGAGGAGGAGACACATGAAGAAGAAGAGGCCCCTCATCAAGAAGAAGAAGAACCAAAAGACGGAGGAGATGCTTCTTAAATTAAAAAAAAAAAAAAAAAATTCTCTTCTCTTTCTTTTGTTTATCTTACTTTGTTTCAAGTTTTTTTCCTTATGTTTTTTATGCATTCTAATGTGGCATTATCCAACTTCAAATTAATGCAATTATGAAATTTCTCAATTTTAATCTTGTGTGCCTCGGTATAGCTATTCTATTTTCTCTTTATGCAAAGTTCTTTATGCAATTCATTCCTTTTTGATATTGCCAAAGGGGGAGAAAATTTTATAAGAACTTAAATATAAAACAAATATGTCAAAAGGGGAAAATATGTTAAGGGGGAGAAATATATATACATACATACATACATACATATATATATATATATATATATATATATATATATATATATATATATATATATATATATATATATATATATATATATATATAATATGTTTATGGTTAATGATTCAATATTCTTTTAGAAATATTTATCCTTTAAATATGTTTATCTTTGCATCAATTGAGGGGGAGTAATCTCAATTCAATTTAATTTTAAGTTATTTTATAATTAAATTCAATTTTATTGTCAAAATAAAAAAAGGGGAGACTATTGACTTAAGTTATTTGAAAACTTAGTCAATCTCTATTTTGATATTGCCAATCAAATTGAAAGCTATCTAATGTTTGTTTGAGTATTTATTTTGCAGATTATAACTTGTTTAAATTCATTGGATTTGAAAAGAAGATTGATATCTCCCTAAGTATGTTGCTTAGCTTTTGAGTCACGACCATTATGCCAGAATCGCGACTGCAACCACTAAATCACGACCACAACCATGTTATCTTGACCAAGATCTTTAGAAGGCAATTAATCCAAAATTCATACAAAGCGAATCATGACCTCTTTCATGACCGCGACTTTGAGCACGATATTGAATTAGCGACCGCGAAATAGTAGTCATGACTGCGACTTTCATACTGAATTCAAATGCTGCAATGGACATATAAAGGAGCAAGCTAATAAAAGCCACATGTCACTAGCCATTGTGGAATTTGGAGATCGCAATCACGAAATGATGGTAGCGACCATGACTTTAGTCAAAACGCAGATTTGAAGCATGATCTTAAAGCTATCATGAAATTATTAACTTCGTACTATTTCTAATGGGAATTTGAAGAAGAAAATCATATAAACATCCTAAACAATAGAACAACATCAATTGAGAGCTAAATCTTTGCAATTTTAAATCTCATATCTTAATCTTTTATTGTTATTATTTGATTATTGTAAAAGCATTAATTGCTCAACTAAGGTTGAGTGTTAGCCTTGAAAACACAAAGTATTGGATTGAGAGTGAGCCATTAGAAAACTCTTGTATAGGTTTGAGTGTGAGCCTAAGGAAAACACTTGAAAGGGTTGTGTGCGGCCATTAAAATACATTATAAGTTTGGAGTGAGCTTGAAACGCCTTGTAAGTATCCACTAGTAGTAGAATACCCAATTGAGATTAGGGAGTGGACATAGGGTTCATTAATACCCGAACCACTATAAAATTGATTGTGTTCATTCTCTTTCCCCATCTCCTTTCTATCTAAATTTTTAATTTCCCACCAATTCAACGCGCCCCCCCCCCTCCTTAATGCATAAGGGTAAATAATTAACAAGAATGTAAAATATTTATCTCAAGTCTAAATGAAGAAAGTAATGGTAAAACCATTCTACAAATGCAAATATATTAATACTTTTACAAATTAATGTGTTATCCATGTACAAAACTTGAAAGTGAGGATACTCCCATTATCCCTTTTTGCACATTAAGGATTCATCTTGCGATGATACAACTCATTAAGGTTTTGCATACTTTGAAATTTTCTTAAGACTCTAAGCCTTTAGATTTATTCCATGATTATGTTTTCTTTTCTAGAGAAAAAAAAAACTAGTATTGACATCTATATATCAAACTCATAATCATTATGCATTGCTATAACATATATGGCTATAATAGAATCATCTCATAATTTGCTTCATCATGAATGTACAACTTCTGTGCATTCATATAAAGTAAATTACATTTTTCTTAAGATTGGATATTTTACTATCTCATAATTTACTTCATCATAAATATACAACTATTGTGTATTCATATAAAGAAAATCTTATCTTACAAAAAAATTAGATATTCTACTAAACCTTTAGCAGCTTATAAGGATAAAACATTTAGTTAGTTTTAGACTTTTCACAAGGTTGATTAAATTTTACTTTGATCATTTTATTGGATATTATTGGATGACATTCATCCAATCATTCTATCTTTATCAATATGTCACTTTCTTGAATAAACATTTTATCAATAAATAAACCACCTTTAGGATATCCAACAAACCTTATCTTAATCAGAATTATCTTCCAATTGTCTAACTTTAGCTTATCAAATAAGCTAGATATCTGATAACTTATTATGAGTAAGAATTTTTATTTCTATCCATATCATATCATATATGAATTAGGATTAGATAGACTTTAGAGAAAATTCTATTTAAAAATATTATGCTATTAATTGTAAATTTCCATAAGGAAATAAACAAAAACTTTTATAGTTCATTATCTATTACAATATATCATATATGTTGTAATTTATTCTTTTGAGTATAGTATCGTGTATGGTTTTCCCAAAAAGAATTATGATCATATGCCAATTTTATATTTAGAAAATTCCTCAAATTTGGTAATTGAGTTCTCCCCACTTCGATCAAATCAAAGGGTTATGATACTCTTTCCCTTTTTATATGAAATATCCTTAATATTTATTTTCCTTTTTCATCTTGAATCTCTTGAATGTTTCAAAAATTCAAATAAATAATTCATTTTATTTACCTTTTTCCGAATGGGTCAATATTTACATATATAGGTAAACATAATGAATTAGGAAAAACTCCTACTAACCATTCACAAATGGTATTAATGCATCTGCATGCATAAATTCTAAAACTTCTTTGATTTCTATCCTTTTGTCCAACAAAAGGTGATCTATTCATTTTTGCATTGGATATTAGACCTCTAAGTAGAAACAAGTTCACACCCTAATGGGTAGTGATAAATATTATCCAACTAAGTTGTCTTATCTTCAGCTAAACAAACTAATCTAAGAAATTATAGTGGTTTTAGATTGGAGCTCTTTATAATATTATCATAAAAGCACTTGGAGTTGTTTTGTTATTATTAACTTAATAATAATACATCAATCATATAATTCATACTCTTAAGTTTATTACCATAATAAACCTTGCAAACATTTTTCTAGTAACGGAATTCACAATTCCTTAAAGTTACAGAATAATGTGGCTTAAGTATGAAATACATACATGATTTACAAAACATGATTTTAAAATATCATTAAGCACAGACCAGACATACAAAATATGATTTTTAAAATCATCATGAAGTATTCTAAAAGTTTTTTGGAAACAAACACTTTGCCCTTTAGATTTTCAAAATCACTTCATTTAACTCCATGCTTCTGTTATTTACTTTGATCATGCATATGGCACAAAAGCACCTATATCATGAATCCTAGCAACAAATGAACTATATGAATCATTGGAATATAGTAACAAGAGATAGATTTTCCTTTACAAGGTTTATCCTTCTCTTTGTCCTTTAGGATTCACAATACTTAAAACAATTACTTTTTTAATATTCATAACATTGACAATAGAAACATTTTCTTTTGTCAACTATAGCATTATCCATGGACTTGTCCCTTGCAATTTCCCTTTCAGGATTTATAATAGAAACTTTTTCTATTACCTTAAAGTGCATTTTTGATATGATGCAAATATGTATACCTAAACTAATCAATTAATAGTTAATTTTGTGTTTCGATGCATGAATTTTATCTTTAAAGTGGTGCTTTTAATCTTGTTTTTATGTGTTCTTTAAGTAATCTAGGTAACTCTCAAAGGATCAAGGGTTCTATGCATGAAAGGGAAGAAGTTTTGCAAGGACTAGCCAAGGCAAGCTTGTGCCAACTCGTGCCCCATTGGTGTCGAGTCGTGATAGAAGACTTTGGTTTCGACTCATGCCCTTCGGTGCTGAGTCATAACAGAGGACTTTGGTGCTGACTCGTGCCCTTTAGTGCCAAGCCATGCCAAAAGCCACATGGTGCCGACTCATCCTAACCTGTCTCAAGTAGTTATGGTGCCTTTTCATCAAAACACTTCACAAAAGGCTCCTTTTTGCAAAGGATATGATTTGGGACACCTAGAAAACTATAAATAAGAATGTTTTATAGAATTTTAGACATGTGATATTAGTATTATTCATATATTAAGTTAGTAATCAAAAGTGTAATTTAAGTGTTCAAAAGTTAGAACAAGATTGAAGAGTCACCAAGGCATTCAAGCAAGCATTCAAAGACACTTCTTCAAAGTAAATTTCTGGAGCAAGGATTGAAGAAAATATCATCAAAGTTTCCTTTCCCTTGTCCATTTTTATCTTTGTCCCTTGATGTTCATCTTGTCTTTTTGTCTAAAATTTGTCATTTACACTATGAATATACACTAGTTTGATTTCTTTGAATTGCAATAAAGTATTGGTTTTAATCATTCTATTTCTTATATGCTTTGCATGATTTAGTTTTAATTGTGTGCTTAATTAATGTTGTATGTGCTTGATCACCATGTATAACATGATAGTCAAATTATTCACAATGAGAGTTGGGATAAATTGATGGACAAATAATTAAAATTACTTAGAGAATAGGATAAGCACTTGGAGACAAGCAAATCCACTCTAAAGGGAATTATAGTATTGGCATGAATGTTTATGGTTTTGTTCTATCTCTATGATGATATGGGAATGCTCATAGACTCTAGATCAAACACTTCTAATTGACAACGAGAGTTGCTTTTAGGAATTATAGACCATACTCTCAATCATTGCATGCATATAACACATCTTATTAAAATCAATTCTAATTTGTAATTCAATCTAATCAACACTCTTAATCATAATATTAGTATAGTAGCATATAGTTAGTTTTAAATCTCTTATTTAATATCCTCGCCTATCCATCCTAGTAACTATCCAATTAATATGAAATTTCCAAGTTCCCCAGAGTTTGACACCCTACTCATCCTATACTAATCCCTTTGGATTTGGGTCATCCATAGTAGGCCTAACAAATTTTTGGCACTGTTGCCGAGGAACTTGTTGTAATTTTTATTAATTTAGGATAGTGAAAAGTTGTTTTAGGTTTTTTTTTTATAATTTTTATTTTTTATTTTAATTCTAGTTAAACATGCGACAAAGTAGAAGCTTTAACGATCTTTTATTTGATCCTGAAATTGATTGAACTTTTTATGCTTTGAGTAGGAATCAAAGACAAAGAGAAGAAGATCAACACAACTTAATGGCCGGAGAATGATGAACGTTAGGCAACTTTGCCATGCCTAACATCACAGATTGTATGGGGGGAATAATGGCTCCTTCAATTGCAAACAACAACTTCGAAATCAAACCTAGCATCATTCAAATGGTGCAAAATAATTAGTTTGGTAGTTTGCAAGGGGAGGATCCATATGCACACATCTTGACATTCTTGAACATATGTGCAACATTTAAAATAAATAGAGTTTCGGATGATGCAATTCGATTAAGGCTCTTCCCATTTCCAATCAAAGAAAAAGCTCAAATATGGTTGGCAAGTTTACCAAGTGAATCAATCACCACTTGGGATCAATTGAAGCAAGCATTCCTTCAAAAGTACTTCCCTCCACAAAAGACTGCAAAATTCCGTAATGAGATCACCACCTTCAAGCAAAATCCAAATAAAATAATTTATACTTCTTGGGAAAAATTTAAGGAACTCCAAAGGCAATGCCCACATCATGGATTGCCCGATTGGATGATTCCTCAAATTTTTTATAACGGATTAACAAATGAGAATCGCAACATAGTCAATGCCGCATTTGGAGGTAAATGGATGGATAAGACAGCAAGAGAGGCTATCACTTTACTTGAAAAACTTGTATCCCAAGGATACATAGGAAATGAGACAACTATGGCAAAAGCAAAAGGGATCTTGGAACTTGACACTATTAACCTGCTAACAGCAAAAGTAGATGCACTCACCAAAATGGTAAGTAAAACTTAAATTAATTCTATTGAAAATACTGATGTTGTTTGTGAACTATGTGGAGGTCCTCATCCTTATTCCCAATGTAGTTCAAATGAGGAGGTAAATTATGTCCAAAGGGGGTATAACCAAAGAATGGGTATGAACTCAAACACATACAACCATCAATGGAAGAACCATCCTGGTTTTTCTTAGTCTAACCCATCCTCCCTATTAAACCCATCGATTAACCAAAATCTCAAACTAAATAACCCACCTGGTTTTCCCATGAAGCAACCCTATACTCCTACACCACCTAAATCTACTTTAGAGACCCTTCTAGAGCAGTTTGTAGGAACACAAATATCCATTAATAAACAAAGCGAGGAGCAATTTAAACAACTTAATTCCAAAATTGATCAATTTGCTATTCACAACAAAATTTGAGAAACTCAAATTGCCCAACAAGCTTCTTCCTCTAACCCTAAACCTGTAGGTAAGTTACCTAGTCAACTAGAATTTGTTTAAAGAGAGACTTGCCAAGCAATTACTCTAAGAAGTGGTAAGATGGTTGAAAATACTGCTAATGAGAATAAAAATGATATAGTAGGTGATGAAGAAGTAAACTTAGAAAGTAACCAAAGGAGTGTGATTAAAGATAATAATAAAAATGAAAGTATCATACCACCTAAGGTTAATGATCCTAAAATAGATATTAAGACCTTGCCTTTCCTCAAAGGTTCATAAGAAGGAACCTAGATAAGCAATTTGGCAAATTCCTAAAGTATCTTAAAGATATTACTATTACTATTCCATTCTTAGAAGCTATAAGGGATATGCCGGCTTGGGGTAAATTTTTAAAAGACATGGTCTCTCATAAAAGCAAACTAGAAGATTATGGTTTAGTATCTTTAGTAGAAGAATCTAAGGCCATGTTTTCTAAGTCCCCTCCTAAGCAAAAAGATCCTAGATGTTTCACCGTCCCATGCATGGTTGGAGGAAAGTATTTTGATAAAGCTTTATGTGATGTTGGTGCTAGTGTAAGTTTAATGCCTTATTCTATTTATTTAAAACTTAATTTGGGTGAACTTAAGCCTACTAACATGTGTCTCTTGATGGCTAACATGACTATTACCTATCCAATTGGCATTCTTGAGAATGTGCCAACAAAAGTAGGTAAATTTATAGTTCCTGTAGATTTTGTTGTCCTAGACATGAAGGAAGACCTTGAAATTCCTATCTTGTTTGGAAGACCGTTCTTAGTAACGGTAGCTGCTATCATTGACATGAAGAAAGGTAAAATCACATTTGAGGTAAACAATGAATGCATAGAATATGATGTTCTTAAGATGATGAAATCTTCACCTATGGAAGGAGTTAGTAGGATTGACTCTATAGACTTAATTGATGAATGTACAAATGAGGTCAAATATGAATGCATGAGTCAAGAACCGATTCCCCCTTCCTAAGTCCAAGAAGAAGAGGTAAATCTTTTAGAGACTACTTCACATCATCACTCCTCCTGACCTTCTAGATTTGAACCTCTAGAAAGAAATAATGACCCAAATTCTTCTTCAAGAGAAGAAGTAAGTTTTGAACTCAAGCCTTTGCCATCAAATTTAAAATATGCATTCCTTGATTCTGAATCTGAATTCCCTTTTATTATGAATTCATCATTTTCTTTAGAAAATATCAATCTTTTGTGCAATGTGTTGCTTAAACAAGGAAGTTCCATTGGTTACTCTTTGAATGATCTAAAAGGTATTGGCCCTAATATTTGCATGCACTGGATAATCTTAAAAGATAATGCTAAGCCTTCCATTGAAGGTCAAAGGAGACTTAATCCAACTCTTAAAGAAGTGGTAAGAAAAGAGGTCACAAAATTACTTGATAATGGCATCATATACTCAATTAGTGATAGTAAGTGGGTAAGTCTTGTTCAAGTTGCCTCGAAAAAGGGTGGCTTGACTATTATTAAAAATGAATCAAATGATTTAATCCCTACTAGGACTGTCACTGGATGGCGTATGTGTATAGACTATAGAAAATTGAATAAAGCAACTAAAAAAGATCATTTTCCACTCCCATTTATTGACTAAGTATTAGAAAAATTAGCAAATTATTCTTATTTTTGTTATTTGAATGGTCTTAGTGGTTTTTATCAAATACCTATCTACCCTGAAGACCAATCAAAAACCACTTTTACATGTCCCTATAGAACTTTTGCATTTAGACACATGCCATTTGGTTTAAGCGATGCACCTGCAACGTTTTAAAGATGCATATTTTCTATCTTTAGTGACTTGATAGATGACTACGTTGAAATTGTTATGGACGATTTTAGTGTTTATGGAACTAACTTTGAAAATTGTTTAAAAAATCTCTCTAAAGTTCTTGACAGGTGTAAGGAGCATGGACTAGTACTTAATTAGGAAAAGTGTCATTTTATGGCACAAGAAGGAATAGTATTAAGGCATATGGTATCTAAAAGGGGTATTAAAGTAGATAGAGCCAAGGTTGAAGTGATCACAAATTTGCCACAACCCAAATGTGTTAAGGACATTCGAAGTTTCTTAGGACATGCCGGGTTCTATAGACAGTTTATCAAGGATTTTTCCAAAATTGCCAAGCCATTGTACAATTTGCTTGCGAAGGAAGCTACTTTTGAGTTTGATGAAGCATGTCATGAAGCTTTTGAGACCCTAAAGAAAGCACTTACATCCGCACCGATTCTACAGCCACCTAATTGGGAGCAACCTTTTGAAATTATGCGCGATGCTAGTCATTTCGCAGTTGGAGCAGTCCTTGGGCAAAGGAAGGAAGGTAAACCTTATGTAATTTACTATGCAAGTAAGCTACTTGATGATGCCCAAATCAACTATACAACTACAGAGAAGGAACTACTAGCCATAGTTTATGCATTTGATAAATTTAGAGCATACTTGGTAGGTCAAAAGGTAATTGTATATTCTGACCATGCTACTCTAAAGTACCTCTTAAGTAAAAAGGATGCTAAACCTAGGCTACTAAGGTGGATTCTTATGCTCCAAGAGTTTGATTGGGAAGTAAGGGATAAGAAAGGGAGTGAAAACCTTATGGCAGACCATCTCTCTAAACTTGATCAAGAAGGTTTGAGGAAGCTTGATGATGGAGTACCAATACATGAGACCTTCCAAGGTCAGCATTTGTTTAATGTTGTATCACAAGAAATTCCATGGTATGCTGATATTGCCAACTTTCTTATAAGTGGGATTCTTCCTTATGGTTTAGATTATAGGCAAAGAAAGAAATTTTTGCATGATACTAAATTTTATTATTGGGAAGAACCTTTGCTTTATAAAAGATGTGCAGATGGGCTAATAAGGAGATGCATTCCTCAAGGTGAGATTCAAGATGTTTTAAAACATTGTCATTCCTTAAATGTGGGTGGACACTTTAGTGTAACAAAAACAGCCTCTAAGGTATTACAATGTGGTTTTTGGTGGCCTACTTTATTCAAAGATGCTAAAGAATTTGTCCTTACATGTGATAGATGTCAAAGAATGCGTAATATATCTAGGAGAAATGAGATGCCCTTAAATGGCATTCTTGAGGTAGAACTTTTTGATGTATGGGGGATGGACTTTATGGGTCCTTTCCCTAGTTTTTTAGGCTATAAATACATCTTAGTTATGGTAGACTATGTGTCTAAATGGGTTGAAGCAATACCTACTATTACTAATGATGCTAAGGTAGTCAAGAAAATGCTTAAAAAAGTAATCTTTCCTAGGTTTGGTACTCCAAGAGCTTTGATAAGTGATGGAGGTTCCCATTTCTATAATAATATCATAGAAAGTTTGCTTAAAAAATATGGAGTTAATCATAAAATATCTACTCCTTACCATCCATAAACAAGTGGACAAGTTGAGGTAAGCAATAAGGAAATTAAGTGGATTCTAGAGAAGACTGTTTCTTCTTCTAGGAAAGATTGGGCATTAAGGCTAGATGATGCCTTATGGGCATATAGAACAGCTTTTAAAACTCCCACTGGCCTTACCCCATATCAATTAATCTATGGTAAATCTTGTCATTTGCCCGTTGAACTTGAACATAAAGCATATTGGGCAACCAGAGCTTTGAACTTTGATATGGATAAAGTAGGTAAGAAAAGACTTTTGCAACTCAATGAACTAGAAGAACTAAGGTTAAATGCATATGAAAATGCAAAGTTATATAAAGATCATACTAAGTTATGGCATGATAAGAATATTCTCAATAAGGATTTCCAAGAAGGTGAGCTTGTTTTACTCTATAATTCAAGGTTAAGACTATTTCCTGGAAAACTAAAATCAAGATGGTCTGGACCTTTTAAAATTATTAAAGTTCATCCATATGGAACTAATTGAGATTGCTAATGACAAAGTTGAATCTTTTAAGGTAAATGGCCATCGTCATAAACCTTACTTTGCTGGTGCACCATTAGAACAATCCAGGTCAGTAACCCTCTCTACTTAATAGTATGTTTATTTACTACATAGTATATTTATTTTAAAATTTTATGTTTGTTTATTTTAAATTTCATGTTTATTTAATTTAATGTTTAAGTTTTGATGTTTAATATTAATTTTATTTTAATACATACACATGAGTATATTTAATATATATATATATATATATATATATATATATATATATATATATATATATATATATATATATATTTGGACTGAGTTCGTGCCGAGTCATGCCCATAGACACGACTCGTGACAGAAGCTACCCATGTCATGTCGTGCCCTATGGTGCCAACTCGGTACAGTGGACAGAATTTGAATCACCCGAAAATTTGAATTTCTACACCAATTTTTCTTTTCTTTTCATTCCCAATTCAATTGTAATTTGTTTTATTCTTATTTTTGGTTAAAAACTAACTTATTCAACACTCTTTTCCCAAAATAAATCAATGAAAAGTTGTTTCTTTTCTAAAAAGAATCACACCTCTTCCCAAAATATATGACTTTTCACATCACAGTCTTACACACCTATAAAACCCTAACCCTTACAACACCACTCCCCTACCCTTTCTTTTCATATTTTGAAAACACAAATCCTAATATTTAAATAATTCTTTCTTCTATTTAAACATCATCTTCTTCATTTCATCATTCACACTACACTATATTCACTCATAGTTGCAAAATTTTTCTATTCTTCTTCTCTATTTTCTAACTATAGGCAAGACCAAAGGATCAACTTCTTCAAGGCCTTAAGAGGAGCAATAAGAAGAAGACCTTGCATCAATGTATGAGTCCTCCTTTCCCATTCACTCACATGAAGAAGGAGCCAAGTTCTCTAAAATCAAATGTAGAGAAATTATATCTTATAAGTATTTTCCTCCCTCTTTAACTCGTAATGTTGGCATGGAGGAAGTATTCAATCAAGTTCTTACCTCTTGTGGTTTGAAAAAGCTTGTAAGTATGCAAGAACATTCCTATGGCAATCTTGTTTATGAGTTTTTTAGTACACTTGATATTAATGATACTAATTCTCAAATTCTAGAATTTAGATTGCTTGGACAACCTTACCAATTAACTTACAATTTTATGCAAAAAGTTTTTGGTTTTAAAAGAAGTGGTGTTTGTGATGTCACTAATGATTTTAATGTTAATGACTTTTGGACATTCTTAACTGATATAGAAACCTCTTTTGAACCTAAAAAGGGGAAAGTAATGTTCATCAAGGATTTGAAATTCTGGATGTTGCATAAAGTCATTACATGTGTTATTTTTGGTAAAACTGAAACTAATAGAGTAATTGTTCAAGAACTATTTTTGATGTGGTGTGTTCATAAATCAATGTAAGTATGTTGGACATATTGGATTTTTAATCAACTCCTCATGTGTGTTACATGAAAGGAGCATCCATTAACACATGATCATATTGTTACAAGCATTGCTAAAGGATTTCATATTGATTGCTCAAACTTCCCTTATGTTGTCAAATACTCATATTTCACAAAGCAAGCCTTTGTAAGAGGTGAGGTTGTGGATGGAGATTTTAACCATGTTGCAGCTTACACACGATCTTGTTGGAAGGGGTTACGTCACCCTATTTATAATTTGGATGAAGACTCCAATGATGATGTTCCACCGCCTAGAGACCCACCACCACCAAGAGCCTAATCAATGGTTCAACTTGCATTACCACCATCATCCTCTACACAAGGAGAAGCAAGTGGCTCCACTCTTAGTGACCACCAACTTTTGGAGGATATTTTGGCAAACCAAAGGAGCATGCAACGTCAACTTACCACTTTGGAGGCTAGGAACCAAAGGATGGAGCACACGCAATATAGTATGGACTATAAATTGCATAAGTTCTTTAGCTACTCTGAGTATGAAATTCCTTCACCACCACCACCCGATGATCAATAAGGTATGTTTTTCTTCCCTTCTCCATCATCTTCACTTTTCTTCATATTGGGGACAATGTGAATTTCAAGTATGGGGGAGGGATTGAATGATGAAGTTTGAAGCTTTCTATTTACTTTTATATTTTATTTTGTTTTGATTTTCATTTTCTGCATTTTTAATATATTTTGCATGATTGTTGTTTTGTTTAAGTTTAGTATTTTACAATTTGCATCAAGAATTTTTGTCCTTTTACTTGAAGTTTCTCCATGTTATTATATCTGGATTAAGATTTCTCATTTTGTTTTCTAACTAATTTGATGATCGTTCTTAATAAATGCCCAATTGGTAAAATTCTTAAGTCTTTTTCTAGTATTTGTTAAGATTTTGCCTTTTTATCTCACTCTTATTGCTTCTAAAGATTTCTAATTATCTAGTCAATTTTCTAAGTTTGCTTAATTGTCGAAATTGATATAAGTTAAGTCTTTGAATTTGCATGATTTAAGTTGCCTAAAGAAAACTATAGCCATAATACGAGTTATGCATTAGTCAATAATGGATGAGGATACTCAAAGAACTATATGTGTTTGCTAATAAAAATGCATATTGAGTAAGTTGTGTGCAAATGAGTTTGCTCCTTAGTTGCATTCAATTCGAAAGATATGTATGGTATGCCTATTAAATATGTACATTGAGTAAGTCGTGCACGAATGAGTTTACTCCTTAGTCATGTTCGATTCAAAAGATGCACCTTATTTAATCAAAAAGAAAAAGAAAAGAAAGAAAAAAAGAGAAAAGAAGAAGAATAAGCAAACTATGTATCTAAAAATGCCATGAGACTTATTGCATTCTTGCGTGTGCTTTCTCTTATCCCAAAGAAGGCTACTTGAATTTATTGAATTCTTGACTTAATGTATGGATACTTTGACTAGAAAAGCATGATTAGGTCCTTGACTAAATAATTGAATAACTTTGTTACTAATAGGGATGAGATAATTAGACAAAACTCAAAATTTATGCTATAAGACTTGTCATCATTTATCATTGTTGGGCACTAAGAACTATATCATCAAAATATTAACCATATACTCCTTAAATAAATTTTGAAGATTGTTTAATCAAGATTGTTTCATAGTTATCTTAGAGAAACTAAGTAATTTCTTTGTCTCTTCCCTCTTTGTTCTTGCTTGAGGGCAAGTAAGGTTTAAGTATGGGGGAATTTGATATGATGTAAATATGTATACCTAAACTAATCGATTAATAGTTAATTTTGTATTTTGATGCATGAATTTTATCTTTAAAGTGGTGCTTTTAATCTTGTTTTTAAGTGTTCTTTAAGTAATCTAGGTAACCCTCAAAGGATCAAGGGTTCTTTGCATGAAAAGGAAGAAGTTTTCCAAGGACAAGCCAAGGCAAGCTTGTGCCGACTCGTGCCCCATTGGTGCCGAGTCATGACAGAAGACTTTGGTGCCAACTCATGCCCTTTAGTGCCGACTCATGACAAAGGACTTTGGTGCTGACTTGTGCCCTTTAGTGCCGAGTCATGCCAGAAGCCACATGGTGTCGACTAATCCTAGCCTTTCTTGAGTAGTTATGGTGCCTTTTCATCAAAACACATCACAAAAGGCTCCTTTTTGCAAAGGACATGATTTGGGACACCTAGAAAACTATAAATAACAATGTTTTATAGAATTTTAGACAAGTGATATTAGTATTATTCATATATTAAGTTCGTAATTAAAAGTGTAATTCAAGTGTTCAAAAGTTAGAACAAGATTGAAGAGTCACCAAGGCATTCAAGCAAGCATTCAAGGACACTTCTTCAAAGTAAATTTCTGGAGCAAGGATTGAAGAAAATATCATCAAAGTTTCCTTTCCCTTGTCCTTTTTTATCTTTGTTCCTTGATGTTCATCTTGTCTTCTTGTCTAAACTTTGTCATTTACACTATGAATATACACTAGTTTGGTTTCTTTGAATTGCAATAAAGTATTGGTTTTAATCATTCTATTTCTTATATGCTTTTCATGATTTAGTTTTAATTGTGTGCTTAATTAATGTTGTATGTGCTTGATCACCATGTATAACATGATAGTCAAATTGTTCACAATGAGAGTTGGGATAAATTGATGGACAAATAATTAAAATTACTTAGAGAATAGGATAAGCACTTGGAGACAAGCAAATCCACTCTAACGGGAATTATAGTATTGGCATGAATGTTTATGGTGCTGTTCTATCTCTATAATGACATGAGAATGCTCATAGACTCTAGATCAAACACTTCTAATTGACAATGAGAGTTGCTTTTAGGAATTATAGACCATACTCTCAATCATTACATGCATATAACACATCTTATTAAAATCAATTCTGATTTGTAATTCAATCTAATCAACACTCTTAATCATAATATTAGTATAGTAGCATATAGTTAGTTTTAAATCTCTTATTTAATATCCTTGCCTATCCATCCTAGTGACTATCCAATTAATATGAAATTTCCAAGTTCCCCAGAGTTCGACACCCTACTCATCCTATACTAATCCCTTTGGATTTGAGTCACCCATAGTAGGCCTAACAATTTTCCATCTAATGGAAATTTAGAGTGAATTTGAAGAATTAAACTATTTAAAAATTATTATTCATCAAAATATTTAGACTATCTAGTTGTTTAACGAATTTAATCATTACATGAAAATAATTCCAAATTTAGTTTAATTAAAATTAATGAGAAATAAAAGAGATTTCTCACAATTCAAATTCCTTTATGAAGAATACTAGATAGAAAAATAGAAGAACAAGAAATTAAAGATGAAACATTTTCTTCTTTGATTTCTTTTCTCTAGTTTTTTACTCTAGTTAAATAGTAAGAATAAGAACAAGAATGAAAAAATATGGAGAAAACAAAGAAAAATAAAGTTATGAAGATCAAGAAGAAACACTTTCTTCTTTTCTTCCTTTACAAATTCTTTTCCTTTCCTTTTTCTTTCTTTTCTTTTCCTTTTTCTTTCTTTATAAATTTCTTCATATTCAAACAAAACAACTACCTTAATATCTTATATTAATTAGTGTATTTATGCTCATCATACAACTTTTATTGATGATGCATAATTACTTGGAGTCTTGTTATGCTCATACGTTGTTTTTGCAACCCTTGACTTATAAAACAACCATATAGCATCAACCTCATCTAATATTTTTGTTTCATTGCACTTAGAGTGATATGTTTCTTTGGAATAGTCCTTTCTCCAAAAGACGAAGAACAAATCAAGTTGAATAAATACACTATGTACTCAAATGTAAGGACCATAGATTTAGGCCCTGTGAGCCTAAAAGAATCAAATATATTCGCAGGAAGGTTTGTCAATTTCATATTATCAAAATGCAGAAAATATCAAGATTAATAACTTATGTAATTGTGTAGCTACCATAAAGATTTGGTCTTCAATCAAAATGGTAATCCTACTAATTTTGCGAATCCTATACTTCTAAATAGGAAACGAAAATCCTGTTGGGGTGGACTTCTAGTAGGTAATTGAATTCTTATTAGATTATCACAAATTCCTCAGATACAATTGTCATTATTTGAATTTTGATATCTAACAAGTGAACAATACTTGTTCATCACAACTCTTTATGAGTTTCAATCAATCCAATTACTGGCGTTTCTAACCTCAGATACACATTGTCGTTATTGGCCTTTCACATTAGTCAAGTCAAACCCATTGGAACAACAAGTATAATGATTTGAACATTATATGTCTCAGATACTCATTGTCGTTATTGACATACAATGTATCATATACTTGTAATATCACATGCTTTATAATAACTTCAAGAAAATATTCAAACCAAAAATGTCATCCCTATGTATCCATAACCAATGACATAAGTGCCTGAATTTCTCTTGAACTATTGTTCCAATTGAGAACCATGACTCGATATTTTCTTTGGAAGATTTTTGGGCTTTATTGATTAGTCTCACTTTACACATTATCCATTTTAAACATACATCATATGTATTCATATATATTATATATATATATTTCATTACACATAGGTATGATCATGGATTCTATGGATCCACTTCCTAGCCATAAGGAATGGATATGGGATTTAGGTTATACAAATTACAAACATGAAATTATAACTTTTGCATCTTCATGCTCCCACTAAGCATCGTCACAAGTTAAACCTCTTCTTGTTCTTGCATCTCCACATCTCCATAAGTACATTAGTAACCTTGGCATTCTAAGGTGAGATTACAAAAACAAAAGTGCATATAGGCTCAATGGAATTGATTTACAACCTAAATGATTAATTAATATTTAATTACATCCCATCAAATAATAAAATTAATTATTACATGTCCACATTAGAAATCATATATTATGGTTTCTAAATCCATGATCAACCACTTATGCCCTTCAAACAACAACAAAACATATTTATAAAACAATTGCATTTATAGATATGTTGTTCAACATTAGAACATTTCCAAAATATCCATTTTGAATATCACATATTCAATGTTTCTATCATATTTTAAGTCATAGAAATTTATTTGATTGAAAAAAAATTAAAGCTGGGTATAGATACAGAGCAAATCGCAATCGAGGTTGCGATTCTCTAAACCGACACAAACAAAGTTTGTTCTGATCCACTCATTTGTAGGTGTGACATCAAATTTGCATTTGCAATTTTTCAATTGCGGTCACTATTTCTGATTCACGAATGTCAATTATGTGTTTAATAGCACAACATTTTTGCAACAACTTCTTTTCAACCAAATCAAAAACCTCCAAAACAAGATATACAAAGGTTTTACATAGAAATTAAGTGGCTCTGGTATCAATTAAAGGAATAGTGGAGCCAAACGCAGTGGAAGAAAGGTCATGAGGTGAAATTTCAAACATTTTAAAATTTCACTTCACCCAATTTTGGTCCAAAATTCATTCAAGCAATCAATTAATTTGTGTGTAAAATACATATGCATATAAAGAAGAGGGAAGAGTAATCATATTACCTCTTATAGGTTCCTTCTTTCTTTATCAAAGAGCTTCCCAAGTGTGAAGCCTCTAGATCATCCACACCTAGCTCACCTCCAAGTTTCCTCTTAATTTCTTTGGTGTTTTTGAATCCTCTCTTGGTTGCCTAATTTGATTCAAGATTTCCCTCAAAAATCCTTTAGGAAATTAAAGGTTTCTCTTTAGTTTGTTTTAAACTAAACACATTTTCAATTTGCTAGAAATTGTTCTTTCATAAAGAATAAAGAAGAGAATTGAAGATCAAAAGAAAAATTGAAGAGACACTTTCTTCATTTTTCTCTCTCTCAACTTCTCTCTCTAGAAATACTTCAAATGTTAAAAATGATGTTCTCTTCTTTGGAACATAAAAACTCAAGGTTTTTATATCCTTTAGAAAACTTAACCCTTAAATCTTCACAAAGGCTTAAATGCCCTTACATATTCTTTTAACTCACCATTTGGTGAAGGGGCAAAGTTGACTTTGCTTCTTTAAATGGTGAAATAACCATTTTATCCTTTAGGAGTAAAATGGGCATTTCCACTAGTCAAAAGATGTAATTATAATTTTAACCTTAGTAGAAAATTTTCTAACCCCTAAACCCATCATATGGGATTATGAGCAGTGAATTTTCTCTAACCCCTAAATTGCCTTTTAACCATATCACATATGGGGCTTAGGCCACACTCATGTGTTAAGGGTTTTCACTAAGCTTAAAATTAAGTCTTTGATTTAGTCCAAATCAATTTTCAATTTAATCTTTCTCATTTGCATCATATACAAATTAAGATTTAATTGAATAGAAAACTTTATAAATTAAACATCAAGACATGCTAGGGTCCTTGTAAATTTAATTACATGTTTAATCATTTTACCACTAATCAATTAATTAAACACTTTAATTAATTATTATGGTAAACCTTTTATACTTGGAAGGTGATCACTATTAAGTCTGTGACTTTCTAGGTTCATATCTAATTAGCAATGGAAATGAGAAAACATTTTTCTCTACTAATTATGAACCCTCAAATTTGCATCTTTATGATCCGGCTACAGCTTGACACCTACTAAGAATAGTGCGCTACGCATACGGCGTCCTGCTAGCCGGTTAACGGGCAGGGGTCAAAGGGGCAGCGTCCTGTTGAAAAATAAATTTTTTGAATCTTTTCCCTCCAGTCGACTGCTTTTCAGTTGCGAGCTCATAGAATCAAACCGAGATTAAATCAGAACTGAAACGGACCCGGAACAGACGAAAAAGCAGGAAATAGATCGAACTAGCCAGCAGGTGTGCAAGAGGCACGTCGCCACTCTGGCATGCCGCCTCATAGATGTGAACCCTCAAATTTGCACCTCCTGATATGGCTGCAACTTGACACCTACTAAGAATATGGTGCTATACATATGGCGGCCCCGCTAGCTAGTTAGCGGGCAGGGGTCAAGGGGGTAGCGCCCCTTGCGGGGTGCAGGGCAATGCCCCATTGAAAATAAATTTCCTAAATCTTTGCTTCTCCAATCGACCGTCTTTTAGTTACGAACCCACAAGATCAAACCGAGCTCAAATCAAAATTGAAACAGATCCAAAATGGATGAAAAAGCAGAAAACAGGTCGAACTAGCCGGCCAGTGCACGAGAGGCGCGTCGCTGCCTTGGGCATCACTCCGGCCACACGTCTGCCTTGCCGCTGTCAGGACAGCATGCCTTCCATGCCGCCGTATAGGCGGGATATCTGTCGTGCCGCCAGCATCCAGGCGACACGATTAACATGCTACCCAGACGCCCGGCACATCGCCCGTGCTGCCCGTGCTGCTGGCGGCGTGTCAATGCTACTGTCCATACCGCTAGCACCCCCACTAGAAGCTCTATAAATAGAGCCTCCTTCTAGTTCATTAGGGGGGGGATTCCAAAGATAGAAATTCTCTCTAATACATTTTATCACGCTATTTTGCTAACCTTTTGCTATTAAGTTTCAACTTCAAGGTCCTAAATCCAAAGTGGAGCTTAGATCCGGAGTTAAGCTCGCCCCGTTCATCCGAAAATCAAGGAAAGCAAAGGTGTAATCTTCTTTCCATTTTCAAAATTCTAAACTCAGATCTAGAATTCTCTTTAGGTCTAAAATAAAAATATCTAAAATTTATTAATTTAACAATCAGAATTAAGTTAATAAACAAATCAATACTTTTTTATAACCCCTCCTTCGCAAGAAGGAAAAACTGCATGGGGTTTGATTTCTATTCAATAGGATACGCAGGCTGCCATTTTGAAGGGTATCAACTCCAAAAGCTTTTTATCAATATTCTTATTTTTCTTTTTATTTTAATTTATTTATATTATTCTTTTATTTATGATGTTATACTAGTTTAGTTGGGGAATGTGTGCTTTTCCTAGTACCCATAAGGGCTAGAGGAAAGATCCCCTCTATTTAAATTGTTTTTGATATTGTAATAATTAAGTAGGATTGATCTTGCTTATTTATTGTCATTCCATCTCATCATATATATGTATATATATCTGTTTCATTCATCATTATATTTATGTTCATGCATACACAAAAATTCCTTTTTAAAGAGTTATTTTGCAATTTTAGCCAAACTAAACAAAATATATTTTTTTAATTGTGTAATTACCAAAACCGGATCCCTGAGCCCTCCTTGGTTAGTCGCGGATTGGTGCATTTTTTCATTGGGATAAATCAAATTATTTTTGGAGTCAATCATGTTGGGTTTTCTTTAATTTTCCCAATTAAAATAAATAAATTAAAGTGGTGACTCACTTTTCAACTTTCAAAATACAAAAGTCAATTTTCTAAACTTACAGCGAGTTCCAATCATGGAGTTTCTCTTGAAGAGCACTTCGATTCCTCGGCGAGGCCCCACAATAGGCGGCATGAAATTCATGCCGGTGGTAAGGCAGCACGCTCAATGTCCCGTCGGACACTCGGCATGTCACCGGTGTCGCCTGTGCCGCCGGTGATGTGCTGATGCCGCCATCTGTACCGCCGGCACCCCATTCAGCAGCTCTATAAATAGGGCCTCATTCAGGTTCATTTGACACACATTCCAAGGCAGAAATTCTCTCTAATATTGATATACTTGTTGCTTTTAGATTCAGATTCCAAGTTTTTCGAATCCAAGGTGGAGTTGAGATCCGGAGCAAGGCTCGTTCCATTCATTCGAAAATCAAGGAAAGCAAAGGTATAATCCTTTTTCCATTCTCAAAATTCTAAACTCAGATCTAGAATTATCTTTGGGTCTAAAACAGAAAAGATCTAAAATTTATTAATTTAAGAATTAGGATTAAATTAATAAACAAACCAATACTTTTTTCAGAACCCCTCCTTCGCAAGAAGGAAGAACTGCGTAGGGTTTGATTCCTATTCGATGGGATACGCAGGCTGCCATTCTGAAGGGCATCAACTCCAAAATCTTTTTATCAATATTTTTTTATTTTTTTATTTTGATTTATTTATATTAATCTTTTATTTATGATCTTATATTAGTTTAGTTAGGGAATGTGTGCTTTTCCTAGTACCCGTAAGGGCTAGAGGAAAGATCCTCTTTATTTCAATTATTTTGATATTGTAATAATTAAGTAGGATTTATCTTGCCTATTTATTTACAATTTTTGTTCCATCTCATCATATATATATCTGTTTCATTCATCATTATATTCCTGTTCATGCATATACGAAAATTCCTTTTTAAGAATTATTTTGCAATTTTAGCAGAACTAAAGAAAAATACATTTTTTTCTCAATTGTGTAATTACCAAAACCTGATCCCCGAGCCCTCTTTGGTCACTCGCAGATTGGTGCATTTTTCATTGGGACAAAATTAAATCATTTTTAGTGTCAATCAATTTGGGTTTTCTTTAATTTTCCCAATTAAAATAAGTAAACTGAAGTGGCGACTCATTTTCCAACTTTCAAAATACAAAAATCAATTTTCTAAACTCACAGCAAGTTCCAATCATGGAGTTTCTCCTGAAGAGCATTTTGATTTCTCGGCGGATCAAACCGATGCTCGGGCGAGGCCTCACAGTTGGCAACTCCACTAGGGACTTAAAATCTTTTCAAATAAAAGATAAAGTGGATTACTTTTGGTAAAATACCATGTTCGGCTTTAAATACAAAATAACTCTTTCATGCATCACTGCATCGGACTTCTAGTCCACAAAAACCTAGCTTCTAGGAAAACAAAGGATAGAAAGTAACATCCAGTGGGCAACTTTCCTGAGGCCTGCTTGCCGATAGTGAAATCATCTAACCCACGACATATCCTCTAATCCTTTTAGAGGTGTAACGAGTATGCACATACCATTGGACCCACGTGAGGCTCCTTGTCTCACATGTGGTTAGGTATATCGCATCTCTAGTGTGATGGGTTCCCTTTAAACCACCCTAACCATTTCATGTAATGACTCATAAAACCTTTCTTTAGGATTATATGTGCCATAATACTGAACTTGGTATGTCATTATCATGAAACCTTTTCATTCATGGATACATACATGCATAGCTTGAACCTTGTGAAGAGTCAAAAACCTATCCAAACACCTTCACACTCAAAACCCATAGTCCACCTAAATCCATGGTCAAAAGCCAAAACCCATGGTCCACCTAAACCCATGGTCAATACCTAAAACCCATGGTCCACCTAAACCCATGGTCAATACCCAAAACCCATGGTCCACCTAAACCCATGGTCAAAACCCATGGTTCACCTAAACCCATGGTCAATACCCAAAACCCATTCATCTAAACCCATGGTCAAAACCCATGGTTCACCTAAACCCATGGTCAACACCAAAAGCCCATAGTCCACCTAAATCCATGGTCAAAACCCATGGTTCACCTAAACCCATGGTCAATACCCAACAATCCATAGTCCACCTAAAGCCATGGTCAAAACCCATGGTTCACCTAAACCCATGGTCAATACCCAAAACCCATGGTCCACCTAAGCCCATGGTTAACACCCAAAACCCATGGTTCACCTAAGGACACGGTCAACAGCTAAAGCCCACGGTCCATCTAAATCCATGATCAAAATCCAAAACTCATAGTCCACCTAAATCTATGATCAAAATCCAAAACTCATGGTTCACCAAAACTGATGATCCAATCATATCCAAACCCATGTCAAACTCATGGTAAAAATAAACCCGTCTATGGTACCCTAATCCTTTTCCATAATTCTTATCCAAGCTAAACACTAACCTAGCCCAAGCTAAACACTGATATAGTTTCATCTTTCATAATTCTTACCGAAGCTATATACTAACCTAGCTTTCATCTTTCACAACTCTTACCCAAGCTAAACATTGATCTAGCTTTCGTCTTTCATAGTCCTTACCCAAGCTAAACACTGATGTAGCATTATCCTCAACCATCCTTACCAAAGCTTTAAATACTGACTTAACGTCATTATTATCCTTGCCCAAACTAAATGCTGACTAGGTTTCATCTCTTACATCATTATCCAAACCCATGGCCCATCTAAGCCCATGATCTAGTCTAACCCATTATCCAACTATCACTAAACCCATGGTCCACCCAACATCCAAATCCATGGTACATCCATACCCAATCACAAAACCCATGGTCACTCCATCCTTAAGCCTATAGTAAACCATTCCTAAATCACAATCCCAATCATCCAAAGCGAAATTCTGATTTAGCCACTTAAAGCTAAAATTTGACCTAGCCACCCCAAGCTAAATTCTGACCTAGCCACTCAAAGCTAAAATCTGATCTAGCCACCCAAAGCTAAAATCTGACCTAGCTCCCTTAGCTAAATACATACCTAGCTAACATCATACACCTCTACCCTCATCTTAACCTATACACCATCAACCTAACCACAAGACATTTCATCCATTGTCTTTAAACCTAAGATCCTTTGGTTTGTCACACCTCCCCATAACCCTTTTTTCCAAAGCTTGATACTAACCCAGTTCCTTTTCCCTTTCAAAGGTTGACAAAATGTCTATTGCCGGAGATGAAGTCACTGCTACCAGAGCTAATGAAATCTTTAACAAGCTTTTTGCTAAGCTCTCTGAATAATAAAAGACCCTGATGAAGAGGCAAGATGCCTATTTTTAAGACCTGTTCAAAGCCCAAAGGAGGGCCATTATGGAAGATGTCCACACCTTGATGGTCCAAAGCTCAACTAACCCAAAACTACTCAAATCTGACCCAAAACCCACTATTTATCCTGTTTATGGATTCACTTCTAAAGCTAATTCCAAAGACAAAGAGCTTGCAAACACTGACACCATCCCACCACTACCTATTCCATTACTTGAATTCCTCATAAACAACTCACTCTATCAACCTGTGATAGTTCAACCACCAAATTTCACCCCTACTCTCACTTCCCGACCCGCGGATCCTTTCCAAAGGAAGGAAGTCAACCCTAAAATCAAAGCCTTCATGGAAAAAGTGAAGCACATGGAAAAATGATGAAGAATCTGAAGAAGAAAGAAAACCTAGTTGATTCAGGCTCTCTAAGCCTATTTCCTAATGCAAGAGTTCCACCAAAGTTCAAGATGCAGAAATTTGGATAGATTTGATGGTACTACTTGCCCCAATATCCATTTAAAGATGTACGTGGGGGCAATGCCTCCCTTTGGTATCAACAATGAGCTCCTTGCTCAACTCTTTCATCAAACCCTTATGGATACTGCCCTAAGATGGTTTGTTAACTTGGATGATACCCAAAAATAGACTTGGGAGGACATTTGCAAGGCATTTGTCGAATAGTACCACTATAATATTGAAGTGGACATTACAAGAAGGGATTTAGAAACCACAAAGCAACTTCCAAATGAGTCCTTCTCCATGTTCTTTACTAGGTGGAGAGCTAAAGCGGCTCAAATGGTAAACAGGCCAACCGAGCAAGAATAAGTAAATATCATTGTCAAGAATCTACTTCCTGCCTATAAAGCCCATTTGTTAACACAATACCTACCCACCTTCAGAGCTTTGGTTGCAACTGTATCAAAAGTTGAAGATTGCATCCAAAGTCAATCATTTCAAGCTAAATTCCCCACCACCAACCTGAACAGTGATGACGAATCTAATTCTAACTTAACCCCACCTTACCTCAACCCTAGAAGGCATGTCATGGAGTAGTTCAAGTTTAGCTAAATCTGATCTGTCTGAGATTGAATTCAAAGTCTAAACCTGAGTCTAAGTCTGAATCTCAAAAGTCTGAGTCCAAATCTAAGTCGGAGTTTGTCATCTTATTTTTCTTTATTCTCGTCAACCATAGTGGTTCCTTTTGTCATCTTGCAATAAAGTTTCCTTTATAGTAATACACATATATTTTCTTTTCATCTTCCTTGTTTAGTCTGACATGGATGAGTCATTAAAAAAGAGAGAACAAAATAAAAAAAAAAAAGAGAAAAAGGAAAAGAGGAAAAAAGAGATCAATTAAACCCACCATAATTAGCACAAATCAGAATTTGAGGTGCTCACAAATCAGCTATCGCTTCATCAGCTCCTAATCAAAGAAGGTCAAGTAATGAACCTCTCATCAAACAATTGAAGCAGAAAGAGTAAATCAAATGGAATTACCTATTGCACATTAGGTAATCAAACAATGCACCTCAACAAAGGTAACAAGTTCAGAAAAGACCTTTGTCAAATCTAGAATTCAAAGGCCAGAGCCCCTCAGAGCAGCAACCCAAATCATGGTGGAATGTTTTCTCCTAAATGCAAGCTCGCTATGCTGAAAACCCAAAAAGGGCAGCTTAGGCAAAAGTTAGAGCTGAGAAAGAGAGGGAGAGAGAGAGAGAAAGCTCATCCAAGTCATCTTCCCTTAAGTCTGAATTTGTCAAATCATCTTTAATCAATCCATCATCCTTCCTAACCAGAGGTTCATTCTCTAAGGGGGCATGTCTTCCTAGGTCATCATTTGTTGTCAATCCATCCCGTCGCTTAGCTTGAAGAGCTAAGGCACAATCCCTCATACATGTCTCAAGTCTATCACATCCTTATCTCTCATTTAGAACATGATTCCCAATTTATCTTCTTTCACTAGCCCTTTAGCCATTCCTAATGGCTCTTTGTTTCAACTAGTGCAATTTACAATTAAGTGTCACTCCAAGAGTCTCTTCAATCTCAAACAATAAGAGAAGCTTGACTTGCTCTTTTCCATGATTCATGCTACAAAAAGCAAAATCATACAACCTCCATGATTCTTTTCAAAAGTTTCAGCCTACCTTCAAACCATTCTTGAATTTTATGAAATCATATTGTTCCATCCTAAGCTTCATCAGCAAATCATACCACATGCCACCCATTCCTTGGCATTATCTCAAAATGAGTAGAATCAAAATTTCCAAGTCTATTAGGGCTTATCATCTTTAAATCTAGTTTCCTTGGCAAAACTAGAAGTCGAGGCATATCTCCTAAAAGCCTTCATCAAGAAGCCTAAAACCAAAAGCCTTCATCAAGAAGCCCAAATCCAGAAGCCTTCATTAAGAAGCCCAAATCCAAAAGCCTTTATTAAGAAGGCTATATCTAGAAGCCTTAATGAAGAAGCCCAAATCCAAAAGCCTTCTTTAAGAAGCCCATATCCAAAAGCCTTCACCATAAAGCCCAAATCCAAAAGCCCTTGCCATGAAACCCATATCCAAAAGCCTTCGCCAAGAAGCCCAAAACCAAAAAGCCTTCATTAAGAGGCACATGACCCAAAAGCCTTCATTAAGAAGCCCAAATCCAGAATCCTTTATCAAGAAGCTTAAATCCAGAAGTTTCAACTACCTTCAAATCAAGAAGCCTTTATTAAGAGGCACACGACTTAAAAGCCTTCACCATGAAGCCCAAAACCAAAAGCCTTCGTCATAAAGCTTAAACTAAGAAGCCTTCACCATGAAGCCCATTCCCAAAAGGCCTTCATTTATAAAGCCCATGATCTCCTTTAAAGGCAAAATCAGACTAAGCCTTTCAAATGGATTTCCTAATCAGACCTACCCTCCTTAGCCAAGATCTACAAGGACTAATCCTCAACCATAACTTTCAATGGGCAAACCTCATCGAGCCACCCATATTGGCATTCCCACACCCCTCGTCTTTCAGAGATGTAACCTTCTTTAAATCTAACACTAAAGCCGAACAGATAGCTTTGATTCCAGCTTTTCTAACAACAAGGGCGAACATATAGTTTTGACCCTATTCCTCCTAACACCAAAGCTGAACAGATAACTTTAATCCCAATCCTTCTAATACTAAAGCCAAACAGATAGTTTTGGCACTATGAGGCACGATTTTCGTGCCGCCTGCCACCGGAAAAAGGCCATCCCGCTGGAAGAAAGCCATGCCGTCGGTGCGGCATGAAAATCATGCCGCCGGTATGGAGGCATGTCTGGCATGCCGCCCAAATGGTCGGCACGTCTGGCGTGCCGCCCGGACGGCCGGCGAGTCAGCCATGGTGCCCCTGCCGCCGACTCCACACCAGCACCGCCGTCCGTACCGCCGGCACCTCCTTTGTCAGCTCTATAAATAGGAGCCTCCTCCAGCCTCATTTGGCACGACTTCCAACAATTTTCAAAAGATTCTAAAGCATTCTAGAGCATTTCAAAGCGATCGGAGCAATTTCGAAGCATACTTTTGTTCTTATACTCATATATTTGCCGCTTCTAGATCCAGATTCCAAGCTTCCTTTGAATTCAAGGTGGAGTTGAGATCCGGAGCAAAACTAGTTCCATTTGTACGAAAGCCGAGAAAAGCGAAGGTATAATCCCTTTCCCATTTTAAAATTCTAAATTCAGATCTAGAATTTTCTTTAGGTCTAAAACTGAAAAGATCTAAAAAAACTTATTAATTTAAGGATCAGAATTAAGTTAATAAGCAAACCAACACATTTTTAAAACCCCTCCTTCGCAAGAAGGGAGAACTGCATGGGGTTTGATTCCTATTCAATAGAATACACAGGCTGCCATTCTGAAAGGCATCAACTCCAAAAATCTTTTTGTTAATATTGTTTTCCTTTTTATTTTGATTTATTCATATTAATATTTTACTTGTGATTTTATTTTTGGTTTATTTTGGGGAATGTGTGCTTTTCCTAGTACCCATAAGGGCTAGAGGAAAGATCCCCTTTATTTCATTTGTTTTGATATTGTAATAATTAAGTAGGATTTATCTTGCCTATTTATTTATTATTATCATTCCATCACATCATATACATATATATGTTCATTCATCATTATATTTTTATTCATGCATACACAAAAATTCAATTTTAAGAGTTATTTTGCATTTCAAGCCAAGCTAAAGAAAATAATATTTTCTTAAATTGTGTAATTACCAAAACCTGATCCCCAAGCCATCCTTGGTCACTCGTGGATTGGTGCACTTTTCAATTGGGAAAAAAATCAAATTTTGGAGTCAACCGTGTTGGGTTTTCTTTAATTTTCCCAATTAAAATAAATAAATTAAAGTGGTGACTCACTTTTCAACTTTCAAATCACACAAATCAATTTTTTGAACTCACAGTGAGTTCCAATAGTGGAGTTTCTCCCGAAGAGCATTTTGATCCCTCGGCGGACCGGACCGGTGCTCAGGCGAGGCCTCACAGTTGGTGACTCCACTAGGGACTCTAAAATCTTTTTCAAATAAAAGATAAAGCGGATTACTTTGGTATAATACCAAGTTTGGCTTTAAAAGCAAAATAACTCTTTCATGCATCACTAAATCGAACTCCTTGTCCACAAAACCCTAGTTTCCTAGGAAAACAAAGGATAGAAAGTAACATCGAGTGGGCAACCTTCCTTAGGTCTGCTTACTGATAGTGAAATCATCCAGCCCACGACGTATCCTCTAATCCTTTTAGAGGTGTAAAGAGTATGCACGTACCATTGGACCCACGCGAGGCTCCTTATCTCACATGTGGTTAGGTTATCGCATCTCTAGTGTGATGGGTTCCCTTCAAACCACCCTAACCTTTTCATGTAATGACTCATAGAACCTTCCTTTATGATTTTATGTACCATAATACTGAACTTGGTATATCATTATCATGAAACCTTTTCATTCATGCATATATGCATGCATAGCTTGAACCTTGTGAAGAATCAAAAATCTATCCAAACACCTTCACACCCCAAAGCCTATGGTCCACCTAAACCCATGGTCAAAACCCAAAACCCATGGTCCATCTAAACCCATGGTCAACACCTAAAGCTCATAACCTATGGTTCACCTAAACCCATGGTCAACACCCAAAGCCCATGGTCCACCTAAATCCATGGTCAAAGCCCAAAACTCATGGTTCACCCAAAGCCCATGGTCCAGTCCTATCCAAACCCATGTCAAACTCATGGTAAAAATAAACCATCTATGGTACCCTCATCCTTTTCCATAATTCTTATCCCAACTAAACACTAACCTAGCCCAAGCTAAACACTGACATAGCTTCATCTTTCATAATTCTTACCGAAGCTATATACTAACCTAGCTTTCATCTTTCACAACTCTTACCCAAGCTAAATACTGATCTAACTTTCATCTTTCATAGTCCTTACCCAAGCTAAACACTGATATAGCATTATCCACAACCATCCTTACCAAAGCTAAATACTGACTTAGCATCGCTCTTATCCTTATCCAAACTAAATGCTGACTAGGTTTCATCTCTAATATCACTATCCAAACCCATGGCCCATCTAAGCTCATGATCTAGTCTAACCCATTATCCAACTATCACCAAACCCATAGTCCACTCAACTCTATGGTACATCCATACTCAATCACAAAACCTATGGTCACTCTATCTTTAAGCCCATGGTAAACCATTAATCACAATCCCAATCACCCAAAGCTAAATTCTGATCTAGCCACTCAAAGCTAAAATCTGACCTAGCCACCCCAAGCTAAAATCTGATCTAGCCACCCAAAGCTAAAACCTGACCTAGCTCCCTTAGCTAAATACCTACCTAGCTAACATCATACACCTCTACCCTTATCTTTACCCATACACAGTCAACCTAACCATAAGACACTGTCATCCACTGTCATTAAACCTAAGATCTTTTGGTTTGTCACACCTCCCCATAACCCTTTTTTCCAAGGCTGGATACTAACCTAAGTTCCTTTTCCCTTTCAAAGGTTAACAAGATGTCTATTGCCGGAGAAGAGACCACTACTACCAGGACTGATGAGATCTTTGATGAGCTGTTTTCCAAACTTTCTGAGCATCAAGAGACCATCATGAAAAGGCAGGAAGCCCTTTTCTAAGACATGCTGAGGGTCCAAAGGAGGGCAATCATGGAGGATGTCCGGACCATGCTGGAACAGACCTCTCTGACCCAAAACCCCACTGAGCTAAAATCATTCAAGATTGATCCAAAACCCACCTATTATCCTGTCTATGGATCCACTTCCAGAGTCGAATCCAAAGACAAAGAAACAGCAAACACTGACGCCATCCCACCACTACCAATCCCATCACCAGAGTTCCTCAAAAATAACTCACCAACAACAAACATCACTTCTGCCCCCACCTCCCAACCCGCGGATCCTTTCCAAGGGAAGGAAGTCAATCCTAAAATCAAAGCCTTCATGGAAAAAGTGAAGCACATGGAAAAAATGATAAAAAGACTTAAGAAAAAAGAGGACCTAGTTATTTCCCAATGCAAGAGTTCCACCAAAGTTCAAGATGCCAAATTTGGACAAATATGATGGTACTACTTACCCCAAGATCCATTTAAAGATGTATGTGGGGGCAATGCATCCCTTTGGTATCAATAATGAGCTCCTTGCTCAACTCTTTCATCAAACTCTTACTGATCCTACCTTAAGATGGTTTATTAACTTGGATGATACCCAAAAACAGACTTGGGAGGACATTTGCAAGGCATTTGTCGAACAGTACCACTACAATAGTGAAGAGGAAATTATAAGAAGGGATTTGGAAACCACAAAGCAACTTCTAGATGAGTCCTTTTCCATGTTCCTTACAAGGTGGAGGGCTAAAGCTGCTCAAATGGTAAATAGGCCAACCGAGCAAGAACAAGTAGATATCATTGTCAAGAATCTACTTCCTGCCTACACAGCCCATTTGTTAACACAATACCTACCCACCTTTAGAGCTTTAGTTGCAACTACTTCAAAAGTTGAAGATTGCATCCAAAGTCAATCATTTCAAGCTGAATTCCCCACCACCAACCTGAATAGTGATGAGGAATCTAGTCCTAACTCAACCCCACCTTACCTCAGCCCCAGATGGCATGTCATGGAGTAGTTCAAGTTCAGCTAATCTGACCTGTCTGAGATTGAATTCCAAGTCTAAACTTGAGTCCAAGTCTGAATCTTAAAAGTCTGAGTCCAAATCTGAGTCAGAGTCTGTCATCTTATTTTTCTTTATTCTCATCGACCATAGCGGTTCCTTTTGTCATCTTGCAATAAAGTTTCCTTTATAGTAATGCATATACATTTTCTTTTCGTTTTCCTTTTTAGTCCGACATGGATGAGCTTACCAAAAAAAAGTGAAAAAAAAAAAGAACAAACAGTCAAATCCACCATAATTAGCACCTGCTAGAATTTGAGGTGCCATCAATAATTGCACCTAATCAAAGAAGGTCAAATAGTTGAAGCATAAAGAGCCAATCAAATGGAATCACCTATTGCACATTAGGTAATCAAACAATGCACCTCAATAAGGTCAACCTTTGTCAAATCTAGAATTCAAAGGCCAAGGCCCCTCAAAGTAGCAGCCTAAATCATGGTGGAATGTTTTCTCCTAAATGCAAGCTTGCTAAGCTGAAAACCCAAAAAAAGGCAGCTTAGGCAAAAGTTAGAGCAGAGAAAGAGAGAGAGAGAAAGAAAGCTCATCGAAGTCATCTTTCCTCATGTCCAAAGTTGTCAAATCATCTTCAATCAATCTATCATCCTTCCTAACCAGAGGTTTATTCTCTAAAGGATATACAATCTTCTATGCTCTTATCTTGTAATAGGGGCATGTCTTCCCAAGAATGTCATCATCTGTCAATTTGTCCTGTCATTTAGCTCAAAGAGCTAAGGCACAATCCCTTATACATGTCTCCAGTCTATCTCTCATTTAGAAGTATGATCCCCAATTTATCTTTTTCCATTAACCCTTTAGCCATTTCTAAGGGCTCTTTATGTCAACTAATGCAATTTACAATTAAGTGTCACTCCAAGAGTCTCTTCAATCTCAAACAACAAGAAAAGCTTGACTTGCTCTTTTCCATAATTCATGCTACAAAAAGCAAAATGATACAACCTCCATGATTCTTTTCAGACGTCTCAGCCTACTTCCAAAATCATTCTCGAATTTTATGAAATCATATTGATTCCATCCCAAGTCTCACTAGCAAATCATACCGCATGCCACCCATTCCTTAGCATAATCTCAAAATGAGTAAAACCCAAAATTTCCAAGCCTATCAGGGCTTATCATCTTTAAATCTAGTTTCCTTGGCAAAACTAGAAGTCAAGGCATATCTCCCAAAAAGCCTTCATCAAGAAGCTCAAATCCAAAAGCCTTCATTAAGAAGCCTACTCCCAAAAGCCTTCATCAAGAAGCTCAAATCCCAAAAGCCTTCATCGAGAAGCTCAAATCCAAAAGTTTCAACCTACCTTCAAAACCAAAAGCCTTCGCCATGAAGTCCAGAACCAAAAACCTTCATCAAGAAGCCCAAATCTAGAAGCCTTCATTAAGAAGCCTACTCTCAAAAGCCTTTGCCGTGAAGCCCATATCCAAAAGCCTTCACCATGAAGCCCACTCCCAAAAAGCCTTCACCATGAAGCCCACTCCTAAAAGGCCTTCATTTATGAAGCCTATGATCTCCCTTAAGGCAAAATCAAACTAAGCCTTTCAAATGGATTTCCTAAACCAGACCTACCCTCCTTAGCCAAGACCTTTCCCTACAAGGACTAATCCTCAACTATAACTTTCAATAGGGAAACCGAGTCGAACCACCCATGTTGACACTCCCACACCCTTCGTCTTTTAGAGACATAACCTTCTATAAATCTAACACCAAAGCTGAACAGATAGCTTTGATCCCAACTTTTCTAACAACAAAGCCAAATAGATAGCTTTGACTATAATCCTCCCAACCATCAAATCCAAACAGATAACTTTGATCCTAACTTTCCTAACCAACAAAGCCGAACAGACAGTTTTGACCTTAATCCTCCTAACACCAAAGCCAAACAGATAGCTTTGACCCCTCCTTCTAATCCTAACTTTCCTAGCCAATAAGGCCGAACAGACAGTTTTGACCTTAATCCTCCTAACACCAAAGCCAAATAGATAAGTTTTGATCCCAATCCTTCTAACATCGAGGCCAAACAGATAGCTTTGATCCCAACTTTCCCAACCATCAAAGCCAAACAGATAGCTTTGATCCCAATCTTCCTAAACATTAAAGTCAAACAGATAACTTTGATCATAATAGTAGGGTCAAACAGATGGCCTTGCTAAACCAATTTGAATTCCCTAGGTGGACCAAATCTCCAAATCTTTCAAAGTCTAGGCAAAATAGATAGCCTTCATTAAAATTCACCAAATCATCTTTACCTCTAAACAATTAGGCTGGACATATAGCCTTAATTAAAGATCACCACTCTCACAACCAACACTAAGCCATTGACAAAACCACATTTATCCTATGGGCCCTCTCCCGGAAGGTTCATATCTTTATACCATGTTTGTCCTTCATAAGGTTCAGTTTGCACAAAGCATGAATGCCCTTATGCATGATAAGCACAAGCAAATATCACAAGCCTAGAGTCTGACATGGTATAACCCAGAATCTAACATGGTACAGCCTAGAATCTGATATAGCAAAAGAATATACAAGCCAAAAATCTGATGTGGCAAGAGAACAAGCCCAAAGTCTGACATGGCATCTCTTCACAGGGTTCACTGTCATCAGAATCGCCTTTTCCTTAAAGCCAATTCTGATGAGGGGGTAGTTGTGAACCCTCAAATTTGTGCCTCCTGATTCAGCTGCAGCTTGACACCTACTAGGAATAGGGCGCTACGCATACGACGATCCCGCTAGCCGGTTAGCAGGCAGGGGTCGAGGGGGCAGTGCCCCTTGCGGGGTGCAGGGCAGCACCCCGTCAAAAAAATAAATTTCCTGAATCTTTCACCTCCAATCAATCGTCTTTCAGTTATGAATCCACATAATCAAACAGAGCTCGAATTGGAGCTGAAACAGGCCCGAAACGGACAAAAATAGATTGAGCCGTGCAAGTGTCACTAGGAGGCACGATTTTCGTGCCGCCCAGGAGGCGGCACGCATGCTGTGCCGCCAAAAAAAGGCCATGCCGCCGAAAGAAAGCCATGTCATCGGTGCGGCATGAAAATCATTCCACCGGTATGGCGGCACATCGGGCGTGTCGCCCGAACGGCCGGCGTGTTAGCCATGCTGCCCCTGCCGCCGGCGCCGCACCAGCGCCGCCGTCTATACCGCCGGCACCTCCTCTGTCAGCTCCATAAATAGGAGCCTCCTCCAGCCTCATTTGGCATGACTTCCAATGATTTTTAAGAGATTCTAAAGCATTCTAGAGCATTTCAAAGCGATCAGAGCAATTTCGAAGCATACTTTCGTTCTTATACTCACATATTTGCCACTTCTAGATCCAGATTCCAAGCTTCCTTTGAATTCAAGGTGGAGTTGAGATCCGAAGCAAAACTAGTTCCATTTGTACGAAAGCTGAGAAAAGCGAAGGTATAATCCCTTTCCCATTTTAAAATTCTAAATTCAGATCTAGAATTTTCTATAGGTCTAAAACTGAAAAGGTCTAAAAAAACTTATTAATTTAAGGATCAGAATTAAGTTAATAAGCAAACCAACACGTTTTTAAAACCCCTCCTTTGCAAGAAGGGAGAACTGCGTGGGGTTTGATTTCTATTCAATAGGATACGCAGGCTGCCATTCTGAAAGGCATCAACTCCAAAAATCTTTTTGTTAATATTGTTTTCCTTTTTATTTTGATTTATTCATATTAATATTTTACTTGTGATTTTATTTTTGGTTTATTTTGGGGAATGTGTGCTTTTCTTAGTACCCATAAGGGCTAGAGGAAAGATCCCCTTTGTTTCATTTGTTTTGATATTGTAATAATTAAGTAGAATTTATCTTGCCTATTTATTTATTATTATCATTCCATCACATCATATACATATATATGTTCATTCATCATTATATTTTTGTTCATGCATACACAAAAATTCAATTTTAAGAGTTATTTTGCATTTCAAGCCAAGCTAAAGAAAATAATATTTTCTTAAATTGTGTAATTACCAAAACCTGATCCCCGAGCCCTCCTTGGTCACTCATGGATTGATGCACTTTTCAATGGGGATAAAAATCAAATTTTGGAGTTAACCGTGTTGGGTTTTCTTTAATTTTCCCAATTAAAATAAATAAATTAAAGTAGCAACTCACTTTTCAACTTTCAAATCACACAAATCAATTTTTCAAACTCACAGTGAGTTCCAATCGTGGAGTTTCTCCCGAAGAGCATTTCGATCCCTCCGCAGATCGAACTGGTGCTCGGGCGAGGCCACACACCTAGGTGGACCAAATCTCCAAATCTTTCAAAGTCTAGGCAGAACAGATAGCCTTGATTAAAATTCACTAAATCATCTTTACCTCTAACAATTAGGCTAGACATATAGCCTTAATTGAAGATCACCGTGACCATTCTCACATCCAATGCTAAGGTCAAGCTAATAGCCATTGACAAAACCTCATTTATCTTATGGGCCCTCTCCCAAAAGGTTCATATCTCTATACCATGTTTGTCCTTCTTCATAAGATTCAGTTTGCATAAAGCATGAATGTCCTCACACATGATAAGCACAAGCAGATATTGCAAGCCTAGGGTCTAACACGGTATAGCCCAAAATCTAACATGGTATAGCCCAAGTTCTGACATGTCACAGCCTAGAATCTGACACGGCAAAAGAACATATAAGCGAAATATCTGATGTTGCAAGAGCACAAGCCCAAAGTCTGACATGGCATCTCTTCCCAAGGTTCACTATCATCAGAATTGCCTTTTGCTTAAAGCTAATCCTAATAAAGGAGTAGCTGTGAATCCTCAAATTTGCACCTTTATGATTCGACTGCAGCTCGACACTTACTAAGAATAGTGCGCTACGCATACAGCGGTCCTACTAGCCGATTAATGGGCAGGGGTCAAAGGAGCAGTGCCCTATTGAAAAATAAATTTCTAAATCTTTCACCTCCAGTCGACTGCTTTTCAGTCGCGAACTTATAGAATCAAATCGAGCTCAAATCAGAACTGAAATGGACCCAAAACAGACAAAAAAGCAAGAAACAGATCGAACCAGCTAGCCAGCGTGCAAGAAGCATGCTGCCGCCCACCTTATAGGCGGTATGAAATTCATGCTAGTAATAAGGCAACACGCTCAACATGCTGCCGGACACCCGGCATGTCGCTGGTGCCGCCGGTGTTGCCCATGATGTGCTAATGCCGCCGTCCGCACCACCGGCGCCCCCTTCAGCAGCTCTATAAATAGGGCCTCATTCAGGTTCATTTGACACACATTCCAAGGCAAAAGTTCTCTCTGATATTGATATATTTATTGCTTTTAGATTCAGATTCCAAGTTTTTCAAATCCAAGGTGGAGTTGAGATCCGGAGCAAGGCTTGTTCCATTCATCTGAAAATCAAGAAAAGCAAAGGTATTATCCTTTTTCCATTCTCAAAATTCTAAACTCAGATCTAGAATTATCTTTAGGTCTAAAATAGAAAAGATCTAAAATTTATTATTTTAAGAATCATAATTAAATTAATAAACAAACCAACACTTTTTTCAGAACCTCTCCTTCACAAGAAGGAAGAACTGCGTGAGGCTTGATTCCTATTCGATGGGATACGCAAGCTGCCATTCTAAAGGGCATCAACTCCAAAATCTTTTTATCAATATTTTTTTATTTTTTTTATTTTGATTTATTTATATTAATCTTTTATTTATGATCTTATATTAGTTTAGTTGGGGAATGTGTGCTTTTCCTAGTACCCATAAGGGCTAGAAGAAAGCTCTTCTTTATTTCAATTGTTTTGATATTGTAATAATTAAGTAGGATTTATCTTGCCTATTTATTTACAATTTTTGTTCCATCTCATCATATATATATCTGTTTCATTCATCATTATATTCCTATTCATGCATACACGCAAATTCCTTTTTAAGAGTTATTTTGCAATTTTAGCCGAACTAAAGAAAATACATTTTTTTTCTCAATTGTGTAATTACCAAAACCTGATTCCCGAGCCCTCCTTGGTCACTTGCGGATTAGTGCATTTTTCATTGGGATAAAATCAAATCATTTTTGGAGTCAATCAATTTGGGTTTTCTTTAATTTTTCCAATTAAAATAAGTAAATTGAAGTGGTGACTCATTTTCCAACTTTCAAAATACAAAAATCAATTTTCTAAACTCACAGCAAGTTCCAATCGTGGAGTTTCTCCCGAAGAGCATTTCGATTCCTTAGCGGATCAGACCAGTGTTCGGGCGAGGCGTCACACTAATGTGAAATTCCCACTTCACACTTAGTCCCATAAGTCATGAGGGACAACTAGCAGTCCATGTCACAACTACCTAGTTAGATATGGGATTGGATAACATGGTGATTAAGCAAATGCTAAGCATTGAATTATAATGTTATATTAGAGCTTGAAGAGTATTAGAAGTTCAAGGGCTATAGCAAATTAGGAGCTAAGGAAACACAAAATAAGTGAACATATGTTCAAGTTACAAGTACAAGTTATCATGTTATATGAACCTTTAATATCTTGAAATCCAAGTTCCTTTCTATTTTTAATTATGACTAATTGATTTCTTTGTAAGCTTGGGTTGCTAAAGGATAATTGGTCCAAAACCATTTTTCATTATTCAATTATAATAAAGAACCTTTGCGAATTGTTGCCTTACCTTACTTTCTTTTTGAAACCACACCATTATTTATCTTTTGTTCAACAAGTTAAACTGCTATTGCTATTATGTTACATATGATTGCATTCTTAAATGCTATTATTATAAGTGATTACCATTGGCTCTAGCTATGGTGTCTATGAACTCTTATGCAAAAATCCTTATGCCAATGCAAGTAATCATCGGTATCTGTGCGCATGGTCTTAACCCGATGGATAGGGGTTGTGTATCCACCTCAGCTAAAAGGAGCGATTCTATATGTGGAGCCTAATCAGTTTCACGACTCTTTACAAGTTACAAGTTGGGAGTTGGAATTTGGTATGATGTCATCTCTCCCTTGAGTAAATGAGCTAATAAGTCATCACTCTTTAAAAGTTTACAATTTACAAGTTGATTTCTATGAACCTTGCTCATTTGCAAACCATGATTTATGAACCTTAAACCCTTATAAAGAGATATGTGCTATTATAAAAGTTTTATTGTTTACTCATTGAGATCATCTATCTCACCCCTTTTCCTTATGTGGTTTCAAGTGAGCATTATGAAAAGGTAAGGTGATCGCTCAAGCAACCCACTCCGCTTCGGAAATTCCCTTGTCAAAGTTTATTACTATGCTATGTTATAATGAGTCTCTAGAAGCTCTGGGAGTTCATGTTTGGGAAGTTCATAATTGGAATATTTTTCATTTGATAATTCATTTGGAGTCTTAAGTATTTCTTTTCTTAAGGATTGTATTAAAAGTATATTTTAACTATTCTTCCACAATTTAAGGTTTTTCTTACAAATGGTTTAATTAAGTTAATGCATGAGGTTTGGTACGATCCTAGGTAATGTTTTCATATACATAGGTGGGTTTTATAGGCGTGGGTGACCTTATGTCTCCCTATGTTCTAGGATCATCATATCTCTAAAATTGGGATGTGATAAAAGCACTTCTCCTTTTTGCCTTGGTCAAATACTATGCCTTAATGTTATAAATTCTTACAAAGTCTTTAATTACTTAATTAAATACTTTACTATACATAAACTATAATTTACTCAATTTCTATTTTATTTGGATATAGAAAGCATTATTACCTTTTTCTTATACACTAAACAAATTTCCATGTTTCAATCTAAACTTATGTATATTGAAAGCCTAATTTAGTTTGGTGTTCATGTAAAGCTAATCAAGAATTTCCAATCCAATCTCAATATTTATACTCATATATAAATTTCTTAATCTCCCTTTTCAATTTGACATTCATATAAAATTTCCTCCTTGTGGTTGAACCTTATTCCTAAAAGGAAACTCAAAATTAAAGTTACATATCACTTAGTTTTCTCAAAAGTTATGAAATTAGTTTATGTTACAATTTGGTTTTGTTCCTTTCCTTACTTATGGCCAATTATTTCTTGAAATCTTTAAGAAAAGAGTTTGTTAAGCAAACTCTTTCTCAAAATTCAAGAAATAAGTGAGATTTTGGGAAAAGGATGTGAGAAAGAGTTTGCTCAACAAGTGAGATTTTGGTGAAAAAGATGTGAAAGATGAATAAATGGAGAGGTGTATGCTTAATTATTAAGTTTAGGTTCAATTATTAACATATATCCTTTCCTATAAGTCAAAATTTTCAGCCACCTCTATCTTCTTTTCACCTTTCACCTTTTGCTTATCCTATTAATTATATCACTTAATCATTTATAGCTTATTTACCTCCCTTAGTAAATAAATTTCATTATTTATCTACTTAGTTTTTACCATTTTACTATTTATTATTTACCATGTTATTTTTACCCTACCATCACAAGACTTTTTCCTTTACTAATTCCCTTCACTTTTGACTTGCTTATTTCACCTTAGTCTATACATTAACTAATTAGTATAATATGTAACCCTATCCATACATATTTTCACCATACCTAGGGAATATAGACTTAGGAGTTACTATAAACCTATATTGTAAGACCTTTAACTCTTGTAATGATGAAGCCGCTTGGGCCAAAGTCACTATTATTGTAATCAATGCCACTTGGGCCAAAGCCAATGTATTCATACTTGATGAAGCTAATTGAGCTAACATTATGTTTGTGTTGCCCTATGTATGTTTTGAAAATACCAAAACTTTATTTAATTAAGCTAAATAATTTGATAAATAATTATTGAAGGTATATATGTATAAATAATTGCTATATCTTTTAGTATATATGTTGCTTCTAGGAGTAACAGGTGTTACTCAACTTTTCAAACCCGAATGCAGCCTATTTGTGACTTATTATTTTGTCAGGCAAATTTCAATCACAACCATTACTTGGCACTTCATAATCATTACCCATATGTAGACAAGAAATTGAATTTTGGAGGGTCTAAAGAGTAAGAGATGAATTTATGTACACAAATAAAATTGAAAAGGATTGAAGTAGCAACAAGCATTACTCATAAAGGTAATAACCTTAACTCAAATTCTAAGATTCAAACAAAGGCAAATTTCCCCCACTGTTATGTCTCTTCATGGTCCTGAACAAAGTGTAAAAGTGTTACAAATTAAGGCACCATTGTTATAGCCTAAAACCATATTTTGTATAGAGTGAAAATTTATTAGCATGACAAACCATCACTACTGTTACCATTAAGTATAACCACTATTACAAGACTTGTAACAATTGTGAACATGTCACATCAAGCAAAATCTGAAAAGATTTCTATCTATTAGAACATTGAAAGGAGCACATTGTTTCTCAATTAATGAGCCCAATAGTCATATATATAAGTCTAATAAATGCTAGAAGATTCAAATTAAGATTAGAACTCTTGCCAAGTGAAAATGAAATGTTAATTTGAGGAAAATGCCTTCATTCTAATCTTTATTCAACTTATACTCTATTGTTAGAACACTAGAGCAAAAATCTTCTATTTCTTTGAGTATTCTTAATTGCAAGATAGTAAACTTTATTGTAATCAATTACTCTAGCTTGTATCAAAGTCTTATGAGACTTCAAACATAAAAACTCTTTTATATTTGAGAGATTTGGGTGAAACACCATGAATTCTATTGTAAATGGTAAAATCTTATAAAACTAAGCTTATAAAGCTTTGGGTGCAATCTTGTTCATCTGGTAGAACCCTAAATTAGTTTTATTTTAGGAGAACTGGATGTAGGAGAGGTATTTGAGCTTTAAACCACTATAAATCTTAGCGAAACTTTTCCTATGTTAATCTCTTTATTTGTGTTTATTTATTTGATTGGGATAAAGGCTGAAAATTTGCATTAGAATTTTAATAATCTTATTCACCCCACCACTTAGGATTTCCATACTTAGGATAATAATTAATATCAAAGCTTATGCTCTTTTATTTCATAAAATCCCATGATTTTAAAAGTTAATGATTATTATGGTAGGAACATCAAAGACTATTTTCCAAGAAGCCCAATATAGCATAAGGCCACTCTTATTTTGCAGCACAAAATGCAATCAATGGAAACTGAGGATGAAATTTTACACGAGATCACAAAGATATGATTTATGGAAGTGGTGGAGAAAGGTTCATTCATTCCCAATAAAAGCAAATACCGACAAGCCTAAGAATCTTTCATCCTACACCAATAAAGATAAGAAGAAGCTAGATTTGAATGACAAGGGGATTGATCTTCTATTTTGTGCATTGCATAAAACCAAGTTCAATAAGGTGTCTACTTGTGAAATGAGTAAGGAAATTTAGGAATTTTTTAAGAAGACTCATGAGGGGACAAGCCAAGTTAAAGATATAAAACTAAATTTTCTAATCTCAAGCTTTGAAAATTTCTCAATAAAGAAGGAAGAGACCATAACTGACATGCACAAGAGATTCACAACCATTATAAAAGATCTTAAGGGGCTATAAAAGACTTTCACCTAAAAGGAGCTTATCGCTAAGCTCTTTTAAGGTCCTTACCGGAGAAGTATGATTCCAAAGTTGATGTAATTGAGGAATCAAAAAACCTTGCCTCATTGACCCTTTAAGAACTTATAGGTAATCTCATAGGTGATGAAACAAAATAAGAGGCAAGAATCTAGAGAGAAAAAAGGTACCTTTAAGAAAGAAAAGCCAATTACCTTAAAAGTCCCATATGTGGAAAGAAAAGATTCATCTAATGAAGATGAAAATAAAGATGAGATGATGCTTGTTGTTAGAAAATTCAGCAAGTTCAAGAAATATATTTCAAGAGAGAAGTTCAAGAAAAATAATTTCCATAAAGAGAAAGGCAAACAAGTTGAACAAAGAAGAATGAGATCATATGTCGGGAACACATTAGACAAGATTGTCCATCACTCAAGCACAAAAAAAAAAAAGGAGGAGAAAGAAAGAAGATTCAACAAGAAAAAAAAAAAGGCATATGTAGCTTGGAGTGGAAGTGACACTTCAAATGATGAAGACTTATTCGATAAGGAAGACGAGGACGGAGCCAACTTTTACTTGATGGCTTAAGAAGATGACCTTAAAGATGAAGAGGTAAGTCTTAACTCTTATACTTTTGATGAGTTACAAAAGGGTTTTAATGAATTAATGGAAATTTTTTTTAATTGTTATAAAAGAGAATAAAAATCTTTGAAAAGGAGTTTGAGCAAGAGAACTCTTTGAAATACAATGATATAATGATTGAAAATGAAAACTTATGTCTTGTTTTGTCATAGTTTTATCTTATTTTTGGTTCTTTTAATTGTTAATTTATATTTGATTTTATGATGCTTTTAGTGTGTTTGTTAAGTTGTTTTCAGTTGCATTAATAATTGAAGAAATGGAACTTTGGAGCAAAAATGAAAAATTTGGCGGAACATTGCACGATAGCGTATAGCAGTAAGCAGCTCGGTGCCCTCCAGCGCCATGTAGCAAGCAGCAACATATGCCTTAGCAGCAACTTCTTAGCGTCCACAACAAGAAGCTATCCATAGCCTACATAGCCCCAGAGCACGCAGTAGATCCCAACACCTCTCAGCACCATGCAGCAACTTGCCATCTGCTGCCTGCCTGCCCCAGAGTCTGCAGCAGTGCCTTGCCAAGAGTCGCAACGCGGCGCAATAGCTTACCATCTGTTGCCTACCTATCCTAGCACCTAGCTGCAAAGTCCCGATGCCCCATTGCACTACATCCAAGTAGTGATTGAATTCTATCTGAGATTTTGAGGGATTTTTAACCCTAGATTATTTTAGGAAAGTATAAATAGAAAAAGAAAGATTTTATTTGGGGAGACTGGAGTGGAACCTAGATGAGAAGGAGGCTAGAATTTTGTTCACTTTATTTTTGACATCATTCTTCTCCTTTGATTTTCTCATCTAGTTTTCAGATTTCTACTTAGATTAGGATCAAATTAGTTTCTTGGGAACTCTATTGTAATGATTCAAGTGATTGAATTAGATCAAACGGGTTTATTTATGAGGTTTGAATCTTATTTCTTCATTGCTTTCTTTTGGATTATTGAATTAATAGAATTGATTTGATGGATTCCTTTGAATATAATGAAATTCAGATGATTTCTTTGTTTACCATAAGATAATTTCATCTTAGTCTAGGGTTTGTATGAATTTTATCATGATTATTATATGAATGAGTTTTCACCCAAATTGTTTATGTTTCAATTTTCCTTATTTAATTAAATGAATGATTATGAACAATTGATTGGCCACCATTTATTTAACTTAGGTATTGAATGAAGGACCAAGAGATGAAATTTAATACTGAAAATAATTTCACTTGGGATCTTAGGATGAATTAGAAATATAAGTTCTAGGAATCAAGTTTTAGTTTCTTATGAGAAGGTTAATTGAATAAAATTTATTAATGCGAGAGCTAGAAAATTGTTTTCAATTGGTTCAATTATTAAAAAAAAAATTGGAAACATAATCATTTGGGTGGGTTCCTGGTCATATAGGATTGATAAATGAAATACAAACCCTAGACATCTTTCATCCATTGCATAAAAACCGTTGCATTTGCATTAAACATTCATTTTAATTTTCTACTTTAGAATCATTATAATTTTCTTGTCCCAATCATTCAAATTCTTTTCATTTAATTTGCTTTAAATCGAGACAAATATTTCCATTTGCAATTCCTTGAGAGATACGACCTTGGGTGCTTCTGATATATTACAATTGCCCCGTATACTTGCGAGTCACTTTTGAATAATATATTTTGAGGTGAGCAAGTCTCAAATTAAAGATCTGAAAACCTCCTTTAAGATTCTATCTTGTGAAACTAATAAGATCAAGAATGAGCTTAAAAACTTTAAGGAATTTTTGAGAAAGTTTTTCGTTAGAAGTAAGACTCTTGATGAGATTATTTCATTGCAAAGAGAAGTATTTGACAAAGCTGGATTAGACTATAAGGTTGAATATAATGAAAAGAAATATCATAACGTTGAAGAAAAAGGATTTGTAACCAAATAATTTAGTTAAATATGCTTACTGTAAATTTCATGGACATGTTCCTAGCAAATGTCTAATCAGACTTAGGAGACCATTTACTATTAGGAAAGTTTAGATTCCAAAGGAATCAAAACCAACTCCTAAGAGTGTGTGGGTTCCTAAAGGAACTAACATGAATGGACCCAAAAAATATGGGTACCTAAAAAGAGATGAAACAATTTTATGTTGTAGGTTTTTTGCAAGGCGAAGAAGAACAAATGGGTGTTTGATTATGGATACTCGGAGCACATAACTAGAGATAAGGAGTAATTTATCAAACTTGAACCAAGAAGAGTGGACATGTGAATTTTGGTGACAATTCCCTAAGGAAAGATTGTTGATATTGGCTTAATTGGTAACAATGATCTCTCTATCTTTGAAGCTTTTTTTTATTGATAACATAAAGCATAACTTGTTGAGTGTTAGCCAATTATATGATAGGGGCTATAGGTTCATATTTGAGTCACTTGCATGTGAGGTAGTAGACAACAAATCTAACAAGATTGCTTTTATTGGTTATTGTCAAGATATTGTGTATATAGTGGACTTAAATAACCACAAAAACAAAAATCTTTGTTTATTTTCTTCAAAATATGAGGACACAGGCTTATGGCTTAAAAGATTAAGCCATGCTAGCATGGGTGTGATTTTAAAACTTTCAAGAAAAGAATTGGTTAATGGTTGGCCGAAACTAGTTTTCAAAAATGAAAATGTTTTGTGATGCTTATGCAAAAGGAAAACACTCTAGAAGTTCCTTTAAATCTAAAAATATTGTTTTAACTACTTCGTATGGATTCATTTGGTCTAAGAAGAACATCCAGCCTTGGTGGTAAACATTATTGTCTCGTTATTATTGATGACTATTCTAGGTTCACTTAGGTTTTGTTTCTTACTCATAAAAGTGATGCTTTTGATGTATTTTTTCCACTTGAAAAAATTTTACAAATTCAAAAAAGATATGTCATCTCATGCATTAGAAGTGATCATGGAAAAGAATTGAAAATTCAAAATTTGAAAATTATTGCAAAGATTATGGCATTAAGCATAATTTTTCAGCCCCTATGATTCCTAAAAAAATTAATGTTGTTAAGCGAAAAAATAAATCATTGATAGAAATGGCTAGGACCATGCTTCGTGGAAATGATTTACCAAAATATTTTTGGGCCAAAGCATTCAATACTTTATGCCATATCATTAATAAGGCTATGATTATGTGATGGAGCCAATCCTTAAAAACACCCTCTATGAATTGTGGAAGGGTAAGGAGTCTAATGTTGCATACTTTCATCCATTTAACTGTAAATGCTTTATGCTTAATAATGGTAAGGATAACCTTAGAAAATTTGATGCAAAATCAAATGAAGAAATTTTCTTATGATATTCTAATCATTATAAGGCTTATAGGATCTTCAACAAAAGGACACTTTTAGTTGAAGAATCCAGTCATGTTTTCCTTCTAAGTGTGTGGATAAGAATGATCATCAAAATGCCATTGAAGACATGATGGATGACTTTACCTTAATAGAGTCACAAGCAAAAGATATTCCAATGGATAAAAATGATACAAGTGTAGATGAAATAAGTGTGCCAACACAACAACAAGTTGAAGCTCCACATCTAAGAGTGAGGAATGAGGTAAAGGACATCAAATTATTGTAGACCTCAATCAAGGTGTAAGGACAAAATTAAGAGTCCATAACACTTATGAATATGTGGTCTTTTTTATCATAAGTGATTCCAAAGAACATCAATGAAGCAATCCAAAAAGATCAATGGGTATTGGCTATGCAAGAATAACTTAATCAAATTGAGAGAAATCAAGTGTGACATGGTTCCAAGACCTCAAGTCAATCCAATAATTGGCACCAAATGGGTATTCTACAATAAATTGAATGAATCTAGAATTATGGTAAAGAATAAAGCAAGATTAGTAGCTCAAAGCTATTCTCAAGAAGAAGGTATAGATTATGATGAAAAATATTCTCCTACTGCTATATTAGAAGTAATTAGGATGTTACTTATTCATGCTATAAAAATTCTTTTCCAAATGGATATTAAAATTGCATTTTTGAATGATTTTATTCAAAAGGAAATGTATATTGAACAACCTCTAAGTTTTGTAAATGAAAAATTCAAACCATATATTTAAACTAACAAAAGCTTTGTATGATTTGAAATAAGCTCCTAAAGCTTGGAATGAGAGGCTGAGCAATTTTTTTGCTACAAAATGATTTTTTAAAAGACAAAGTTAAGACAACACTTTTCATTAAGCATGACAAGAAATACATCTTAATTGTACAAATCTATGTTGATGATATTATATTCAGTGCTACTAATTATTTGCTTTGCAATAAATTTCTAAATCTATGCAAGGTGAATTTGAAATGAGTACGATATGATAGCTCAATTTCTTCTAGGAACTTCAAATTAAGCAACTTCAACATAGAACCTTGATCAACCAATCCAAATACACTAAGAAGTTCATCATAAGATTTGGGATGGTGATAAGTACTTAATTGACTACACTTTACCCCTTATTTTTAATAATATTTTATCCTTAAATTGTGTTTGAATTGTTTGTTTAGTGCTTTTCTAGAGTTCTTTTAGTTGATCCAGTGCCAAATGATGCCATGAACTAAATGTGACTCAGAATGGTGAAAGATCCAAGCCAAAATGCTAACTTTTGGGGAAGAAGATGGGTAGACACCACTAAAATCCCAGCTAAGATTCCACCCATATAGGCAGACACCACTGAAATCCCAACTGAGATTCCACCCATGTGGGCAGACACCACTGAAATCCCACCTAGGATTCCACCCATGTGATAAGAGCAAATTAGAAAAAACATCCAATAGCCTCTCACGGATGGAGCCACCACTAAGGTTTCACCCATGGGCCCTTGTCATCATAGCCACCACTAGGAAAGGCTTGAAAGATAAAGATTTAAGAAGGTTGGCTAAGCAAAGGCTTGAAGGCTAAAGATATTGAGGATTTAATCAAATCAAAGACCAAGATCCAAGTGGATGTGGAAGATTGAAGAGAAGATTTCAAAGAACATCACCTAGATTTGTTTGAGATTTCTTCCTCCTTTATTTTTCTGCATCTTTGTTATTCAATTTTAATATGAACTAATTCTATTTGTAATAAACCCTAGTTTTGATTGTATAGATTGAAGGATTTAAACTTTAATCAATTCATCTTTGGTTTTTTTATTTTCATTATAAATCTTATTATTCTAATTAGCAATTGCTAACTTATTGATTGGATATTGTTTCTATATTGGATGAGCAGAGATACCCTGAAATAGATAGATCACTCATAGGAATAGAGAGTTAATTAGGGTGCTAGAGATAGACCTACAAGACTTCTTTGGGTGTTAATCTCTTGAACTTAATGCTGCTCTTATTTGATTATAGGTTGAGAAGAGATTCCCCTATAATACTTAAGAAGTTAGGGATTTAAACAATTGAGAAAGGTTTTTATCTAATTTAATGAGAGTCCAATTCAATCCATTGTTTGATATGCATAAGAAACTAGGGGGAGTCATATCTAGATTAGCTTTGCCTAGATTATTTCCATCAATATCATTTACTTGCTTTCTTAGGTTAGCTTAGTTAATTTAGCTTAGTTTAATTAATCTTCATCTTAATTATTCACTAGACAATAGTTGAAGTTTGCGCTAGTACTTATACACTATCCTCGTGGAGACGATACTCATATTCACTACTTTATTACTTGATAACAACCTGTGCACTTGCAGTTTATAAGTGTGTGTTTCGGTACATCAAGTTTTTGGTGCCGTTGCTGGGGATAGTTTTATAATATTAGCAATATTAATAGAGATTATTGATCTAGCTTTTATTTTATTTTATTTTCGTATTTTTTTTCTTTTTGATTTGCTTGTTTTATTTTTAGCTGTTTTATTTTTTTTTCCTATTTCATGTTTTTGTTTTTGTTTTAAGTTTGTGATTGTAGAAAAAGAAAAAAAAATTCTCCATGGCTAATCGAAACTATCAAGACTGGAACTCTTACACAAATTCAAAATGGGGATACTAGGGAAATCAATATTACGATCATGGATATTTTTATCAAATTGATTTCCCAGAGAAATATGCAGGGGAAGTACCAACAGAGAAGTCATCCCTTGAACTTGCATTAGAAAGATTCACGGCATCTATGAAGAATCTGACCAAGGAAGTGGAAAGCAGTAGAAACCATACATTAGATGTTGATCTCCCAACTCAGTTTGAAGTGAACGCTACATTGGAGGATGATGAGTATGCATAAGAGGAGATAAGTATGCACAAGAGGAGCAGAGGTTGGAAGAGATGTTTGTGACTTTTATGGAAGCTACAGAGAAAAGATTTCATAGCATCGAGACAGCTCTGGAACACCAACAAACTTCTCTTCACAATCTAGAGAATTTTGCTAGGCAAATTTTGAAACTGCTAAATGAGAAACCTGAAGGCAATTTGCCCAACGAAACCAAAGCCGTTCCGGAAGAACAACAAATGACCACTACCACAACTTGGCTGTGGAATGATGATAGTGATGAAAAAGAGAATGGTAAGGATAATTTAGGGTTGTTGCACACAAAATTTGATGATTGCTTAAGTGAGCAACCCCAAATCCAACAATGGGACATGAATGGAGTGGAGTTAAGTGTTGAAGAACTCTTTTCTAATGATAGTGAGATATGGGAGAACATAGAGGGGGAAGCTATGCATGCTGAAAATCATACCTCCCCTATCATTCTAGCCCTCCCACCTTTTAAAGAGAACTGAAATAAACCACTCACAACCCCAATAACCACCCTTCCTATACCTCAAATTCTATTAAATGAACACCTAGCCACAACTAATCTTAGACCCTTACCAACTTTCTCTAAGTGCATATTTGTTAGAGAATCAAGTATGTGACTAGTACTTGTAGTCTCTAAATTTTATTTGGAAAGGGAAATTTGTTTCATGGAGGTGTTAAAGTAAAAGGTTAGTGAATTTGGGTGGAGCATCTTAGAATTGCATGAGGTGGCTGCCATTGGTGACATACATGCTTTCTTTGGTGCCAAAGCTTAAATCCCTGCATTTAGTCTATGGATAAGATTATTCAATGATGGTTCTAAACTTGGCAAGCTTAGGTTTGCACACAATGGAGAATCAAAAATAATTTTTATTGTTGAAAGAAGGCTATGCCAGGCCACAACCTTTGGATGTTCTTCTTTATATTGGTTTATAGAGGTAGACAACATAAGGAAACCTCTGAGCCATTGGTGGAAGATGAATAACGATAACGTCCAACTAATATGACGTTGAAGAAGCACTGAATGGGAGGCAACCCATTGATGGTTTTTGTTTTTATGTTTATTATTTCTCTTTTCTTTTTATTTCCTTTCTATTTTATTTTGTTTTTATTTTTGTTTTAAATTGAATGGATCTTATCTTGGTTGTAGTTCAATATTTCTATGTGCAAAAATAATGATCATGGCCAACTCTAACTGGAAGGAGCGCCAACACGATTCATATGGTATATCATTCAAGGCAGTTAATTCTTTTTTTTTTTTTACTTTTTCATTTTCCTTGTTTATAACACATTAGGGACAATGTGTTACTTAAGTGTGGGGGAGAGGTATATTATTGTGCCTTATCTTTTATTGAATCTTACGATTAAGTGAATTGAGTTGTGGTGATAGTTTGATTTGAAATTGACTCTCTCTAGAGATAAATTGGCCTAATTTTACTATGACAATGACTTGATGCAATATGAATTGAATGTGGTGGTCATGATTAGGAAATTAAATTTTTGCGAATCTTTTTGCCTGAAATTTGACTCTTTAGTTACACTTTTTAAGCCTATTTTATTCCACTGTCACTTTTGTTCTAGTTTAGTAGAAATGCTTAACACCTTAGATGGCTTGGCTATTTTTCTTAAAAAAAAAAAAAAGAAATAAGTATATATATTAAAAAAAAAAAAAGGATTGTGCAAAGGAGCTTTGAAAATGTTTACATATTCTGCTATTCTTAACTCTTTAAACACAAGGGATTGAGAATACGCATAGTGCTAGTAGCCATTTGAATGTGTGATTCTAGTGAGTAACCAGAGGCCAGCACCACAAGTGTTTACATTCGCGTAAAAAGGCTAGGATGACAATTCAAACAAGTTGGGCTCCCTAGTTAATTAAAAACAAAACATGAATTGAAATGTACATTCAATGAAAAGTCAAGTGAGTAGTTAAGCACCTATGGGAAAAATCCTTATAAATCTACTTTGCTTGAACTTTTGTTTCTGTGGAATTATTTGCTCAAACCTATAACTTTAGAATTTAGGTTTCAGATTTTTGAGATTTGTTTTAGAGATTTTTTGATTTGGCTACCATGTTTGAGCCTTGCAAATTTCAAGTTGTTGTAAATCTTTTTGAATTTCTTTAACTAGAGAGGGTAGGTTTTATTTCTTACTATTGTTATGATTTAATTTGCTTAAGGACAAGCAAATACTCAAGTGTGGGGGAATTTGATAAGTACTTAATTGACTTCACTTTACCCCTTGTTTTTAATAATATTGTATCCTTAAATTGAGTTTGAATTGTTTGTTTAGTGCTTTTATAGAGTTCTTGTAGTTAATCCAGTGCCAAATGATGCCATGAACCAAATGTGACTCAGAATGGTGAAAGATCTAAGCCAAAATGCTAACTTTTAGGGAAGAAGATGGGCAGACACCACTAAAATCCCAGCTGAGCTTCCACCCATATGGGCAGACACCACTGAAATCCCAGCTGAGATTCCACTTGTGTGGGCAGACACCACTGAAATCCCACCTGGGATTCTACCTGTGTGATAGGAGCAAATTAGAAAAAACATCCAGGAGCCTCCCACGGGTGGAGCCACCATTGATGTTTCACCCGTGGGCCCTTGGCGTCGTAGCCACCACTAGAATCCCAGTGGTGGCTCTAGTAGTGTGAGCTTAAAATTCAGCAATATAAATCAAATTAGACAGCATTTTAAGGGAGAGCCACCATAGAGCAAAAATAGAGATTTAAGAGGGTCGGCTAAGCCCTAGAGTCATGGGAAAGGCTTGAAGGCTAGAGATATTGAGGATTTAACCAAATCAAAGACCAAGATCCAAGTGGATAAAGAAGATTGAAGAGAAGATTTCGAAGAACATCACCTAGATTTGTTTGAGATTTCTTCCTCCTTTATTTTTCTATATCTTTGTTATTCAATTTTAATATGAACTAATTCTATTTATAATAAACCCTAGTTTTGATTCTATAGATTGAAGGATTTAAACTTTAATCAATTCATCTTTGATTGTTTTATTTTCGTGATAAATCTTGTTATTGTAATTAGCAATTGCTAGCTTGTTGATTGGATATTGTTTCTATATTGGACGAGTAGAGATACCCTGATATACATAGATCACTCATGGGAATAGAGAGTTGATTGGGGTGCTAGAGATAGACCTACAAGACTTCTTTGGATGTTAATCTCTTGAACTTAATGCTGCTCTTATTTAATTATAGGTTGAGAAGAGATTCCCTTATAATACTTAAGAAGTTAGGGATTTAATCACTTGAGAAAGGTTTTTATCTAATTTAGTGAGAGTCCAATTCAATCCATTGTTTGATATGCATAAGAAACTAGAGGGAGTCATATCTAAATTAGCTTTGCCTAGATTATTTCCTTTAATATCATTTACTTGCTTTCTTAGGTTAGCTTAGTTAATTTAGCTTAGTTTAATTAATCTTCATCTTGATTATTCATTAGACAATAGTTGAAGTTTACGCTAGTACTTATACACCATCCTCGTGGAGACGATACTCATATTCACTACTTTATTACTTGATAATGACCTGTGCACTTGCAGTTTGTTAGTATGCATTTTGGCACATCAGATGGACAACATTAAACCTCAAGCCACACTAATGGGGACTTCAACAAAGTTAGAAGTCAATAGGAAAGGTAAATCTATTGATTCCAAACTTATAGAAGCAAGATAGGCTCATTGTTATATTTAGCTACATCTAGACCAGATATATTTTGATTGTTTGCATGTATGCACATTTTTAGTCTAAGCCTAAAAAATTTCATTTCATCAAAGTCAAAAGGATCATGAGATATCTTATGGACACACCAAACTTAGGTTTATGTATCCTAAAGATTCATCTTTTTATTTGATTGGATACTCCAATGCCAATTATAGTGGTTATAAAATTAATAGCAATGTACTAATTGAACCTATCAATTTCTAGGAAACATGCTAGTTTCATGGTTTTCTAAAAAATAAAATTTAGTTGCATGATTAACCGCAGAAGCCAAGTATGTAGCAGCAGCAAGTTGTTCAACTTCTATGGACAAGAACACAACTTAAGGATTTTGGACATGTATTTTATAATATTCCTATTAAATGTGAAAATATTAATGCCATAAATTTATCTAAAAATCTTATTCAACATTCTAGAACTAAGGATATAGATATTAGACATCATTTCTTAAGGGAGCATATTAGTAAGGGCCATATCACACTTGAATTTGTGGATACCAAACAGCAATTGGCCGATATCTTCACTAAACCATTGGACAAGGATGCATTTTACTATATAAGAAGGGAACTTGGTATGAGTGATACTGCTCAAGTATGATCCACTTAAAACTTATGTGTTCATTTCTATTTAAGTGAGTTTAATCATATTTTGATGATTATTTAGTGAAATTGCATGTTTTGTATGAATTATGTTTATTTGGTATTATTATGCAATTTTTGTAAATTAAGAGCTAAATGACATATTCCATATTAAATCTATGTCATATTAAGTTCAATTTATAATAAGTATTGTCGTTTGAGTGAATTATTATCATATAAACATGATTACACAAAATGAATGATAGACTCCTAGTAAAAGTTGTTGTCATCTGCAATATCTTTTCACTATCGTTTCAAACTTTTCATGATTAATTCATCTTTCACCACTATTCCTTATGCTTCACCACTATTACCCAAGATTGCCAATTTTCTAAATTCACACAGTAGCAAAAACAATGATCACTACCATTTGTAACAACTGTTACACTTTTGGTGACACCAATATCAAAGTTAGTCATCATCATTACCACTTATGTATTAGACTCTCAAATTTAATCCAAGTAACAATTCTTACTTTCTATAATGATTGATACCATTTGTGTCTATAAATAAGATTGCATCTATTCAATTTTCATTTTTAAATCATTTCACCTTCGTTACTCTCAAACCTCTCAATTTTTCTCTCACTCTCTAACCAACAATTGACCCAAAACCCATTTTAATCTTCACCAAATCATTCCTTTACACTTTTAATCTCTCTTGGCACTTAGAACTAAATGTGTGCAAGGAAGGGCAAGAAAAAAAGTGAGGAATGAAGAGGGCAATGAAGGAGAATGTACACATTCACAAAGGGGAAGTCAACTTTTTATATATGGTCTGTCAATTTCCACTCCAGTTCTCTAAGATAGACTTGATTTACTTCTTAAATCAGGGTAAACTTATTAGTAAAAGGGATTTAGATTTTTTGGATTTGGGTACATTGGGCTTGAAAGATTTAGTTAAGAAATTATGCACTAATTTCTTTGGTGGCCCATATTTTCCTACCCTCAATTACCATATGTATGCAAACTTTGAATGTTGCAACTAATGGGACTATGGAATTTCAACTAAAAAAAAGAACTCACAAAATCACTATCAAAGAATTGGCTTCCCTTTTTAAAATTAAGAATGTTGGGTTTGCAAATATTCTTGAGGATTGGAATCCTTATACATTTTGGAAAACATTGAATGGAGAGAAAAATTTTAATCCTAAGTTCAGTAAGTCAACAAAACTAAGGAGGATTCCTCTATAGGTATTTCACCATTTTTCTTACTTACTCATTTTTTGCTATAGGAGATAACAATGGTATAATGAGAAAAAAAAAAAAAAGGAATTGATTATTTGGTGTGTGGAAAAAATAAGAATTTTGATTGTGAGCATTAGTTAGCAAATTCCTAGTAAAACTCAAGGTCAACTACTTCTTGGTATGTATGCTACCAAAATTGTTGATTTTTATGAAGCACTCACTAAATATGATAAGCAACATATTGTTTGTTATCAAACTCAAGATGCTTTAGAGATGAACTATTTTTAAGATATGAAAATTTCCAAGAAAGGTCCCAGCACTAAAGAGTGGATTTTAATTGATGATGGAGAGGAAGAAAAAGTAAGTAGGCTACTAATGTAAATGCTGAGATAGATGCTCTCCTTGAGGATAGCAAGCAAGGTATGCGTAAGAGGTCACGTGATACTTCTTCTACTCCTACCATCGAGTTAGCTCCTACTCCAACTATAGTAGACTCTATTACTTCTAATTTATTTCAGTAGCTACTTGATCAGTTCACCCTTTTGAAGAGTAAGGTTAAGTCTAGATTTGATTCCTTCGGCAAAAGGATGGATGACTTAGAGACCAACCAATAAGACATAAGAGATTATATTCAATCATTGAGGTGTGATCTCTCACTTACCACCCTTCCAATCAATGCACTTTTTGGTTCTCCTTCTCACACATCTACTGATGACCCTTCTCGTAATCCACCTCCACAACCTAGACTTGATCTATTATCTCATTTGTATTTTTGTCCTTTTTAGTTATGATTGTAGTTTATTTGTTTATGTGGTACATTGTTTCTTTGTTTATCTTTGACTTTATGATAATTTGGATCCTTTGTTCTTTTTTATTTTTTTTATGACTGATTCTAGATTTATATATAAATCATATTTATTTTGGAACTCATTACCTCTATATATATCTTTATATACCTTTTTTATGATATCAAAATGGGGGGTGTGAGGCCTCGCTCGAGCACCTGTTTGATCCGTTAAAGGGAATCAAAATGCTCATTTGGGAAAAAACTCTCTAGGAAGCCTTCAGGCTTATCTTTGGTAGATTTGAAAATTATTTCTTAGAGTTGCCACCTTAATTTAATTTTATTTGGGAAAATATAAGGAAAAAATCCATTTAACTCTAATTATTCCCAAAGGAAAAAGACCACTAGCCTCAAAACTAAAAAGGATTCGAGGACTAGGTTTTTGGTTTATCTTAACAAAATAAGTTTGGCCAATGAATATAAGAGTGACTTAAAATATATTTCATGAACAAATTAAAATGCATGAACAATTTATAATATACATGATCTTTCAATTCATCTATTTCAACAATAAAGTAAAAACATAGATAAGGCTCAAAATAAGAGAAAGTTAATATAACAAGAAAATCCCAAACTTAAGGGATACCTCTTTTAGCCCTTATGGATTTTAGGAAAGTCGTATATTCCCTACATTAAACCTAATATCAAAGTAAAGCAAAGCAAGTGAAGAAGGTGATAAAGGGGAGAGTGTAATACCCAAGGTTTCCTTAACCAACTATAAAAAGTGAATTATAACATCCATATGCCGTATCATTTAAGGCCTTCATAACACATCAATAACCATAAGAATATCATAAGAAGTGAATTCTAAATAAATAATGTGACAAAGAGAAGGGAATGCAATCAATTTTGATAAGCACCCTTATGATAAAGTGAAAGTCAAATTGAGTTTGACTTAAGGTGACTATGTTAATAATTTATTTGAAATATGAATCTACAGTGCTAGTGAATGGTGTTGACATCTACTAAGACACTGGGAGATGATGATTGTGCTATGAGAAATTGAATTCAATAAAAGTTTTAATGGTATAATAAAGGTCAAAATTAGTTTGACCCAATGAGCTTACACGATATACATACTTGAACAATGCTATTGAAAGGCTAGTAAATGTGCATTATGATATGTATAATATTTATCTAATAATGTCTAGAATGTCTATTAATACTGGAAGGTAGAATTATATATATTAAAGTGAAAGTAATGAAATGGGAAATGTATTAAGTTACCAAACTTGAAATGTGCATATATAGATTTGTTAATGGGCTTTTGAACTCAAAAACCCAAGCCCATTGAATAGACGGCCCATAAGGCCCATAAATGGATAAACCTAAGCTTTAACTAAAGTTAAGAATGGTTACTAAGGTTGAGTTAGATGTTGGGAAAGCTAGTCATTATTTTTTACTAAGTCTACATTCCTTTTGCTCTTTCCAAGCCATATAATGATGATCATCACCATTGTAGAGAAAATCCTAGCCCTCCAACTTGATCAAATCATAGCCATCCATCAAGATTAAATCTTAGCCATTAGATTGAGCTTGATCAAATCCCCACCATCCAACCCATTATATATATATATATATATATATATATATATATATATATATATATATATATATATATATATATGCAAAATTTATGCTATGATTTTCATTTTCCTATCTCTACACCAAAGTTCCATAACCACAAAAGAAGCTCTCTCTCTCTCTACACAATAGCAATAAGAACTTTAGCAAACCAAAGCTAAGGTAAAGAATCATATTCATCTTCTCATATCTATGTTTTAAGATTGATTTTAGTATCTTGGTTATATAAAATCTCTTCTACACTAAATGTCAATTTCATCCAATACTAGGAAATAATCAAGGAGATGTTCTAAGTTATAATTGAATACATCTATGGCTACTTTAGATGAAGAATAATGATTTATAAGTGTTGAAATGAACTTTAGAAACTTGGTTCAAGACTTGAACATATTAGAGGCATAATATAGTTTGAAAGGGGAACTTAATGTTCTAATGCTAGATATTGGAAATTGAATGATCGTATAGGTTTTGTGATATGCTAATTTCATAATTCCATGATCAATTTGAAGAATAGATGAGTGATGAGGAATTAATAGTTTTCCACAAATTCTAGGGTTTATGGAAAAACTGGGGATTTTGAGAAATGAACTTGGATTCATGAAATTGAAGGGAAAATCAAGCTTAAAAATGGTATCATATGATTTTTATAATGTTAAATTTCAAATTCAATCAATAGAAATGATTTTCCTCAAGATTAATGAACTAGGTTCATTTATGGAATTGATGGTGAGAATAGTATTAACTCCATTGAATATTAGAAATTGTTTAACTTGATGTTACTCAAAGTTGAAATGTGAAATTGAGAGGAAAGGAATTATCCTTCCTTAAGTGAATAGCTGTGGTCGTTTGGAGAACAACTAAGGAAAGTATTAAAACCAGTAACAAGTATATGTATAGTATATCTTGGCCTTCAAAGTAATAAGTTGTGCTTTAATGAACAAGATAAAAATGTTAGCAAGTTAAGCTAAATTAAACAAATGTTATAACGAGAAAGTGATTGATATGTAATTGAAATGCAAATGTGTATAGTCTAAAGACAAGGATAAGGATGTTGTCAAAAAGTGCGAAGAGCACTACTAGCATCAAAGTTAAATGTAAATAGGAGCAAATGAGTCCAAACATAATAATGTAATATGACTTGTGTTATATGCTTTGTACCATTATTGTTCAAACCATAATCATTAAAGTATCCCAATTCCCTGATGAGCTTGAATTGCCTATTAGATATTGAGCCATTTAATCAGATGCTTCTTAATGACCATTGACTATTGTGAATCTATCATGTTGAATTCATAATGTGATCATTGAATTCTTTAACGTGAACCTTATATGAACTTTCCTATTAAATGCCTATTGATAAGCAGAAATCCCCTTTTGATGTAGGGTAATACATCGGACCTTGTGCACTCAATATAAGCCTACAGGTAGGGCGAGAGTACCCAACGTCTATTAAGGGGGAATGCCTAACTATAAGACCTTATCAATCTTACATAATGTGATACATGTGAGTGAGCAAGGCTTAGGCCGCCACTCTTGAATTTATATGTGTGGGAAGCATTCTGCTCCGAAGAAAATGATATTTCTACTAAAGATATTCTTTCCATCTTGAATGAGAAATTGAACTATAATGATAATATTGATTGAAAATGTCCCATTGCTATAAAGAGCCCTTCCTAAAAATAGTCCTTGTACTCACTATATATATATTTTATTATTATGTACTCACTGAGCTTTGCCTCATTCTTTAGTGGTTTAAATTTTTCAGGCAAGGTTGATGAGTTAGCAAGGTAAATTCCAAGCTATATTCTTCTGCTTGGAAGTTGCTCTGTTAAATTCAAGTGTTGTCATTCCCGATTATGAAGATCATTGTTAGAGCTCTATGGTTACCAAAGGGTTAGCACTAATATGTTATAGGGTGTATATGTAATGGGAATTGTATTGTAATTGCTATTATAATAATGAGAATGTACATTTGGCTATTGATATGGAATAAAATTTTAGAAATTTTATAAGTTGTGTTAGTAAATGGTATTATAAGTTAACTAAGAATTGATAAGCAGGCAATGAGCAACAAGGAAGGTAATCAGGCTATGATCTTGGCATAAGGTATTACATGATGAATGGTAAAGGATTATAAGTTAAGTGGGATTCTATGAGTTTAGGTGACTTTATGTCTCCCTGTGCCCTAAGACCGTCACAGCTTAATAAATGAGTCTTAACAGAGAGTTGGTTAGTTTTAATTGGATTCAATGCTTGAACCAAGTATGCCTACGTATTCCTTTGAATGGGAATAAGAACCCACGCAGTTCTCCCTTCTTGCAAAGGGGTTAGTTTACCCTAGCTACTTTATCATGTTTTGATTAATTGATTAAAAGAGGGTTGAATTACTTGATTAATTTAATTAATTATCAAGTTGATTAGCTAGCAACCTAGATGAATCAACTTAATTAACTAACTAAAAGAGGCAAGGAAATTTAGATAAAAGAAAATTAAAGAAGCTTACCTCGAACGGCTGGCGATGACTGGCCTCTGATGGCGTGCGATGGCTGGCATAGATCACAGGCAACGGCTAGCCTCAGATGGCTGGTGGCAGCTAGCTTTAAATGGTAGGTAGCAGTTAGCCTTAGATGGTGAGCAGCGACTAGCCTTAGACTGGAAAAACAAGCCTTGGGCAATAGACTTGCCTCGAATAGGCAGGCGAAAAGCCTTTAACTAGTTGAGTAGTAATCAAAAAGAAACCCCCCAACTTGCTTTGCAAAGCAAGGAGCAAATGCAAAGTGATTTGCTTGAAATTAATGCTTTTCAAGCTATAGAAGTTGGTCCTTTGAAGTGTGGAGAGGTCCTTTATATATAAGAGGAGGATTGGAGCATAAAAGGCATCAAATTCCAATGTGGGATTGCAAAAAATAGGATTTTCGCCGGAGTTGCCACAAAGAGCTTTACGACACCAGAGAGCTTTCTGCAAGGCCTCTACGGCAATGCCGTAGGCCTTTGCTACAACGGGCCTATTTGGGCCCCGTTTTGCCATTTTTGCCTGTTCATGCTCGTTTCTCGTCTGTTTTTCATTATTCTAGTTGTGTTGTACTTGTTACTCAGTCCCAGATAATTTAAAAAGGTTCAAGTGTCAAAAAAAAAACTATTTTGATTTTCCCATTTTGAGAGTTTTCAACTTCTAAAGGTTTGTTTACTGAGACTAAATGCTTCTAAGGTTCAAACACATACTAAAAGGTGCAAAATTAAGGGTTCATAATTGCCCCCTCATCATTATTATCTTTGTCTGAAAGGCAATTATGATGACAGTGAACCTGAGGATTGGAGATGGTAAAAGGAATCAAATTAATGTCTAGATCATAGTTTAGGTGTGGTTGGATTTTAAGGAAGATGCTCCTAGTGTATTTAGGAGATCTATCAACTGATAGCATTTGGCAATTGTCCTTTATGGTAAGAGCTAAAAGCGATGTTCCTATTTGATAGGAATGATAATCTTGTCTAGTAGGAAAGACGATGACCCTATCTGGTTGAAATTGACAAAATGGTAATCCTGTCTAGTAGGAACGATGATCATGTTAGGACATAAAGTGACCCTGTCTAATAGGAATAGATAAAGTGGTGATCCTATTTGCTAGAAATGAAAATGACCTTATCCAGTAGGAATCAACAAAGTGACCATCCTGTCAGGTAGGATCAAAAAGATGACGATCCCGTCTGGTAAGAATGATAAAGATAACTGTTCTGTCTAGTAGAAATAGCAAAAGTAATGATCATTTCTAGTAGGAATAAAAAGTGATGATCCTATTTGATAGGATTAAAAGGATGACCATCCTGTCTGGTGGGAATGGTAAAATAACTATCCTGTCTTATAGGAACTGTGAGGCCTCGCCCGAGTACCGGCCCAGTCTGCTAGAGGGAACCGGGATGCTCATTTGGGTTTAGACTCACGATGGAACTCTCAAGTTCGGATTTGGTTGATTTTGAAAATGATTTTTGGGAGTCACCACCCTAATTTATTTTTAAATGGAAAAATTAAGAAAAAAAATCCAATTGACTCCAATTCATTAATTTTAATTAATTTACCCAAGGATAAAATCACTAGTCTCAAACCAAGTTGATTTCAGGGACTAAGTTTTTAGTTTTAAATAATCTAAATTTGGCTCTTAAGTTTAATTTGACTTTGAAAATTTGATTTTATGAATGACAAATATTATATGACAATTAATTAAATGTATGAACATGACATGAATACAATGAGAAAATTAAAATGCAATGTCCACTAATTACATTAAAAAAGGAAAAGGAAATTGATTGGGAATTGGATTTGAGGTTCGGATTTAGATTCAAAACGTGCCTACATACCCTAATGAATGAGGATCAAAACCCACATAGTTCGTTTCATAATTAAGTGGAGGAGTTTAGGGGTTGTTCAAATTGATTGATTTGATTTGGGTTTGAGAGGAAAAGGCTGATATCTTAGCTTTTGGTGGGCAGAAGGTTTTACTGGACCAAAGTTCCATTTTATCGAGACCAGGTGATTGATTGATTAGGAGATTAATTAATTAATTAAAATGATTAATTAACTAATTAATATGACCAAAATGATGGATGGATTAATTAATTAAAATAATTAATTAATTAATTTGGATGGAGGGTGGATTAAAAAAAGGTTGATTTGATTTTGAAAAAAAAAAGTGATTAATTAATTAATTAAAAAAATTAATTAATTAATTGAGTAATTAATTTTAATTTTAAAAAAATAATTAATTAAAAAGATTAATTAAGTTGGTTAGGGTGAGGTAATTAATTAACTAGTGAGTGGTTAGAGGGAAGAGAAGAGAGGAATTAGAGGATAGCTATCAACTCTAACTCAAGGTGTGTTTTAAATGAAAAAATGGAAGGGTTATTTATAGGAAAAATAAGGTGAGGGTGATATAGGAAGTAAAAATGTGAAAAGACAAAAAGGATAAGGCTAAAAATATTAAAAATTGAAAAAGAGAGGGCATTTTTGGAAATTGGATCTAGCAAGCGGTGCAGGTCCGCATTGTGGGAAGTGTGGCTGGCTACTTTAGACAAATGTGGCCACCGCACTTTAGCAGCATGGATCCTCACTGCCATAAACATGAAGCCGTATCAGATTCTAACGCAACTAGCTTTTTTTTTTTTTTTTAAAGGGATTGGTTGTTTTGGGGTTTGGGAAATTTATATGTCCAAATAGCAATGTAACTAAGGCTAAAAAAGAAAAAAAAATTCTTTCGAAGGTGCTACCTCTAAATCCCCGCTAGCTAACTTGCTAACAGGACCACCGTAATGGCTCTGCGTAGGGTGTTAAACTTAGTAGGTGCTAAGGTGCGGCTGGATAATGAGGGTGCAAAATTAAGCATTCACAAGAACAGTAAAATTAGGAGTCCTTTCTGGTACGAATAAAAAGTGATGATTCTATTTGATATGATTAAATGGATGACCATCCTATCTTATAGGAATGGTAAATTAACTGTCCTATCTGATAGGAATGATGAGATGACCATCCTGTCTGGTAGAAATGGTAAAGATATTGTCCTGTCTGGTAGGAACAGTAAAGTAGTGGTCCTTTCTGGTAGGAATAAAAAGTGATGATCCTATCCATTAGGATCAAAAAGATGACCTTCCTGTCTGTTAGGAATGGTAAAGATAACTATCCTGTTTGGTAGGAACAGTAAAAGTAGTGATCTTTTCTGGTAGGAATGAAAAGTGATGATCCAATCTGGTAGGATCAAAAAGATGACCTTCCCGTCTATTAGAAATGATAAAGAGAACTGTCCTATTTTGTAGGAACAGTAAAAATAATGGTCCTGAGATTTAGATTGATTTTTGAAAATGATCTGTCTTACTTTGAGAGTTTGCCTATCTGTTTTGACTTGTGAGCCTATTTAATGCAAATATAATGGATAATTATGCAATGATCAGATACCTTAAACCTGTAAAGGGTCAGCCTGATATAAAATGTTGATCTTTGGGAGAAAGATACCCCTATTTTAGAAAGGTGAATATTTAGAAGGGAGGTGCCCCCATTTTAGAATAATGGAGGAAAGTGATTTGGTCATTTGGTTTTTGGTTGATTAGCTAGCTCAGGTATAAGGTTGGTTGGTCAATAGCTATTAGTTAGGCCTAGGAAGAAGTCATTCAGGGAGGTCAAACAAGGAATGGTCTTGGAAAAGATCGGGCTGTTCAGTTTAGATATGTTTGACTTTGGAGAAGATTTGGTTTAAGGTTGTACTAAAGAGCTTGATCAGGAGGGTCAGGTCTTTAAAGATGATTAGGTTGGAAGGTTTGGGGAAGGTTAGTTTGTATGGCTTGTCCTTAGAGAAGTTCACGTGGAAGGCTTAGTCACTGGCACTTCGGCTTGGTCAGGTTATAATCTTTAGGGAGTTCATTAGGAGGCTCAGTCAAGTTATGGCCTATAGGAAGTTCATTTGGAAGGTTTAGTTAGATTTTTCCTTTGGACTAAGCTGGGATGCTAAACCTTTTAAGAGGTCATACTAGGAGGCTAAGTCTGGCTTAGAGGAAAGGTTAGGCTAGGAAACTAGCTCAGGAAGGCTCAGTTAGATTTGGCCTTGGAGAAGCCTATAGTATAAATGAAGGCTTTTTAGGAGTGGGCTTTATGATGAAGGCTTTTTGGTTTGGATTTCGTGGTAAAGGTCTTTTTTTATTGGGGCTTTACAGTGAAGGCTTTTTTATTTGAGCTTCAAGATGAAGGCTTCTTAGTTTAGGCTTCATGATGAAGGCTTTTGGGTTTGGATTTCATGGTGAAGGCTTTTTGGACTTGGGCTTCATGGTGAAGGCTTTTTAGGAGTGGTTTTTATGGTGAATGCTTTTTGGGCTTCATGGTGAAAGCTTCTTGGTTTGGGCTTGATGGTGAAAGCTTTTTGGGCTTAAGTTTTAGGGTGAAGGCTTGAAGTCTTTTGGTTAAAAGGCTTTATCAACTTAGACTTTTCTACATGGGTGCATTGGACCTCATTGGAATATGGTTACTTTATCTCGTGTATGGTGGTAAAGGTTTTGGTCATAGGCTTATGGATAAGGGTTTGCCCTTTGACATAGATGCATAAAATTTTCTCACCCATAATATAATTGGTTGGCCTTGACTCTCTTAGACTTCATGGGTGATGTAATCTACTAAGGAGACTTGGTCTTTTCAAGGATAATGAGATTTTGCCAAAGAGACATGGAATGACTTAAGTGGTTCGAGCCCTTCTTAAGCTTTGCAAGACATTACTTGATTTTGGTTATGCTAGAGAAAGTTGGCTTTAAAGATGATGAGTCTTAAAAGACTTAGGATCTTTGGTTTTGCCCATAGGCTTGGCCCTTAGAAGATGATGAGACTTTACCAAGGAAAGGATGGTACGAGGCTTAAGCATGAAAGGATAGGATGGTACATTTTGAGGTTTAGGAATGGTTCAAGATGGGTCAGAAATTCCAAAAAGGGCTAAGGAGGTTGTATGATTTGCTATTTGTAGCATGATTCATAGAAAAGAACAAGCCAAGCTAATCTTGTCGTTTTAGGATTGAAGAGACATTTGGGGTGACACTCTATTAGCTTGAATGTACATGGCATACTGGCTAAAAGGAAGGGCCCTAAGGAGCAGCTGAAGGACTGATAAGAAGAGACAACTTGGGGATCATACTCCCAATGAGAGATAGGAACATGATAGACTAACAATGTGAGAGATTGTGCCTAAGCTCTTTTAAGCTAAGCAAGGAGACATATTAACAAAAGATAACGACGACCTAAAAGGATATGTCCCATTGTGAGATAAGGGCATAGAAGACAATATCACTTTAGAGAATGAGTCTCTAGTGAGGAAGGATGACTTTGAAGATTTGAGACAAGACAGATTAATTGAAAGTGATTTGACAAACTTTGAATGATACAAAGGAAGATGATTGGGATGAGCTTTCTCTCTCTCTCTCTCTCTCTCTCTCTCTCTCTCTCGCTCTCTCTCTCTCTCTTTAGCTTTAACTTCTACCTAAGCCGCCCTTTCAGGTTTTTAACTTAGCGATCTCGGATTAATAAAATTTGGGAGAAAATATTCCACTATGATTTGCTGCTTTTCTTCATTTTGAGGGGCTTTAACCTTTGAATTTTGGATTTAATGGACTTGTTGCCCTTTATTAAGGTGTATCATTTGATTTTGTGCTTTAACTATTTGATGAGAGGTCCATTTCCTAACCTTCTTTGGTTAGGAGCTAGCAAAGCAATTATTGATGAAACCTCAATTTCAACATGTGCTAGCTATGATGGATTTCTCTTTTTCTCTTTCTCTCTCCCTTCTTTGCTTTTCTTTTTCTCTTTTTTTTCTTTCTTTTTCTCTTCTTTTTTTTTAAAGCTCACCATTGTTTAAAACAAGAAAGACAAGTGCACAAATAATTAAAAAAAAATGTGAATGTTTTATTATAATGGAAAATTTTATTACAAGATAACAAAAAGAGAATGACATAATTGACAAAAAGAGAATAAAATGATAGACTCAGACTCAATTTAGACTTAGACTCTGAGATTTAGACTCAGACTTCGATTCCAATCTCAGACATGTCAAATTAGTTAAACTTAGACTCTTCTATGTCACGCCACTTAGGGTTGAGGTAAGGTGGGGTCGGATTGGATTTAGGTTCTTCATCACTGTTTGGGTTAGTGGTGAGGAATTCAAGTTGAAATGATGCACTTTGAATGCAATCTTCAACCTTTGATGCAGTTGCAACCAAAGCTTTGAAAGTGGGTAAGTATTGGGTTAACAAGTGGACTCAATAGCTTCAAAAGTAGGTTTTTGACAAGGATGTCTACTTGTTCTTGCTCTATTGGTCTGGTTACCATTTGAGCAGCTTTAGCACTCTGCCTTGTAAGGAACATAGAGAAGGACTCCTCTGGAAGCTGCTTGGTAGTTCCTAAGTCACGCCTAGTGACATCCATTTCACCATTATAATGATAATGCTTGACAAAGGCAAGACAGATATCATCCCATGTCTTTTTTTGGCTCTTGTCTAGTGAAAGGAACCATCTCCTGGTAGCACCAATTAGTGATTGTTGAAATAGTTGAGCAAGAAGCTCATCGCTAACTCCCAAAGGTTTCATTGCCCCCACATATATCTTCAAATGGGTCTTGGGGCAAGTGGTTCCATCAAATATTTCAAGTTCAGGCATTTTGAATTTAAGAGGAAGCTTGGCATCAGGGAATAAGGTTAAACTATCCACATCAATTAGATCATTATGATGCTTTAGGGATTTGATGGTTCTTTCCATGGCTTTAAGTTTCTCCATGAGCAATATGGTGTCTAGATAAAAGAAAACTTCCCCACCTTGGTTTATATATGAGTTAGTTTGGCTCGAATTTGGGCTAGGATTAGTCTAGTTCAAGATAAGGTTTGGGTTACGATGGGTAAGTTTGGCCTGGTTAATCATAGCTCAAACTTCCTCAATGATGAATTGCCTTTGTTCCTCGAATTGGGCTTGTTGAGCAACTAGGATAGCTTGGAAATCCTCTTCTTGCTTCTTAAGAAGTCTACTTACAAGTGTAGTCAAAGAAGCCATTTCAAATGGATTGGCCATTGGTACCTTCAAATCAAAGCAACAAGGTAAGTGACAAGTATGGAATAAAAAAGGTGATGAAGGCATAGACACACAGATCCTAAGAGAAAAGGCTTCCCTATTGTGTCACAAGCCAACCATTTTTTGGGCTTAAGGTAAGATGGGCAAATGTTTTAGGTTTAGGGTAGGATCAAAGGTATTGGGTTTAATGTAGTATATTGAGCCAAAGTTATTGGGCTTAAGGGTAACAGGCTGGTTTTGAAAGGTGATAGGCCATGAGGTGTTGGACTTAAGGATAGTGGGTTTGATTTTGAACAAAAGGCAAGATCAAGATGATGATTTTGACACGGAGAACCTAAAGTGTCTAGTTTTTTTTTTTTTAGATAAGGATAGGGGCTAGGGGTTAGGCTAATGGTCATATAGTAAGGTTTTTAAGGTTAGATATGGGTTTTTAGAGTTGCAAGTTTATGGCTTAAGATCCAAAGATTGAAGTGGTTTAGGTTTACATTTGAGGTATGAGGTTCAAGCATTTGGTGTTTAGGGTAAGGTTAGGGCGAGGTGTTTGAGGTATGTGGTTCAGGTGATGGTGTTTAGGATAAAGGCTAAGGTGAGGTGTTTGAGCTATATGGATAGGGTGAAGTGTTGGAGGTATGTGGTTAAGGTGATGTGTTCAGGATTAAAGGTCAGGGTGACAGTTGTAGGCTTGTGGCTATGGTGAGGTGTTTAGGATTAAAGGTCAGGGTGATAGTTTTAGGCTTGTGGGGGTGAAGGTGCTTGGGATATGAGTAAGCATATAAGGTTTAGGGGTGAAGGTGTTAGGATAGAGGTGAGAGTGTTTAGGATTTTTGGTTAAGGGCTAGAGTAAAGGGATAAAGGTGTTTAGGTCAAAGTTTAAGGGTAATGGTTTAAAGGTTATTGGATAAGGTGATAGGGTATAGGTGAGAGTGTTTGTAAGAAAAGTATTTGAATGGAGGTAAGAATGTTTGGCCCTTCTTTGATTCAAGGTATAACCTAGACTAGTGATGAATGCATATTTTGTTATACAATATGGATGCATGATATGCATGGGAAAAACATTTTCATGAGAATGCAAAGATGCAATGTTTTAATTATGGTACATACAACCTAAGGTTAGGATCCAAGTTCATTACATGATAGGGTAAGGGTGGCTCGGTTTTGGATACCCCATCACACTAGAACAGCGATATACCTAACCACATGTGAGTCAAAGAGCCTCGCATGGGTCCAGCAGTATATGCATGCTCATTACACCTTTGAAAGGATCAAAGGATTCATCATGGGGTGGATGATTTCACTATCAGTGAATAGACCCAAAGAGGGTTACCCACACGATACTATTCACTATCCATTATTTTCCTAAAACTAGGCTCAATGGCAAAGATCCTATACAAGTGATGCATACAAAGTCACAATCATATTAAAAGGCCAAACTCTGTTTAAACCAATTATGAGTCCACTTATTTATTCCTTTTATTAAAAGAAAGTTAGTCCCTAGTAGAGTCGCCAGCAATGAGGCCTCACCCGAGTACCTGTCCGATATGCTAAAAGGAATCAAAATGCTCATTTGGGAAACAACTCACAAAGAAGTCCTTAGGCTTATCTTTCATAGATTTGAAAATTATTTTTTATAGTTTCCACCTTAATTTATTTTTATTTGGGAAAATATAAGGAAAAAACCCATTTGACTCCAATTATTACCCAAAGGAAAAAGATCACTAGCCTCGAAACCAAAGAGGATTTGGGGACTAGGTTTCTGGTTTATCTTAACAAAATAAGTTTGGCCAATGAATATAAGAGTGACTTAAAATATATTTCATAAATAAATTAAAATGCAAGAACAATTTATAATATGCATGATCATTCAATTCATCTATTTCAACAATAAAGTAAAAACATAGATAAGGTTCGAAATAAGAGAATTTTAATATTACAAGAAAATCTCAAACTTAGGGGATACCTCCTCTAGCCTTTACGGATTCTAGGGAAGTCATATATTCCCCACACTAAACCTAATATCAAAGTAAAGGAATGCAAAATAAAAACAAGTGAAGAAGGTGATGGGGAGAGAGATGGTTAGTTTTAATTGGATTCTATGTCTAAATCAAGTATGCCTATGTATCCCTTTGAATGGGAATCAGAACCCACATAGTTCTCCCTTCTTGCAAAGGGGTTAGTTTAGCCTAGCCACTTTATCATGTTTTGATTTATTGATTAAAAAAGGGTTGAGTTAATTAATTAATTTAATTTATTACCGAGTTGATTAGCTAGCAACCTAGATGAATCAATTTAATTAACTAACTAAAAGAGGCAAGGAAATTTAGACAAAAGAAAATTAAAGGAAAAGAAGCTTACCTCGTACGATGGGTAACGACTGGCACCGAATGGCATGCAGTGGCTAGCTTAGGATGGTAGGTGGTAACTAACCTTGATGGGGGGTGGTGATTAACCTTGGACAGTTGGCAGTGGCTAGCTTCAGATGGCAAGCAGCAACTAGCCTTAGATGGTGGGCGGCAGCTAGCCTTGAACTAGAAAAATGAGCCTTAGGCAATAGACTTGCCTCGAACAGATGGGCGAAAAACCTTTAACTAGTTAAGTAAGAATCCAGGAGAAACCCCCCAACTTGCTTTGTGAAACAAGGAGCAAATACAAAGTGATTTGCTTGAAATTAATGCTTTTCAAGCTCTAAAAGTTAGTCCTTTGAAGTGTGGATAGGTCCTCTATATATTGGAGGAGGATTGGAGCATAAAAGGCATCAAATTCTAATGTGGGATTGCAAAAAATAGGATTTTCATTAGAGTTGCCACAGAAAGCTTTATGGTATTGCAGAGCTCTTTATAGCAGTACCGCACAGGCCTCTATGATTTCGCAGAGGCCTCTATGGCAATGTTGCAAGCCTTTGCGACAATGAGCCTATTTTGGCCGTTTTTGCCCGTTCTTGCTCGTTTCTCATCCGTTTTTTATGATTGTAGTTGTGTTGTACTCATTACTCAGTCTTAGATGATTTGAAAGGGTTCAAGGGTCAGAAAGAAATGTTTTGATTTTTCCATTTTGAGAGTTTTCAACTTCTGAAGGTTTGTTTACCGAGCCTAAGTGCTTCTAAGGTTCAAGCACACACTAGAAGGTGCAAAATTAAGGGTTCATAGGGGGGAGAGAGTTAGTGATATTGATTGATATTTGTTTTGTTTTTTATGCTATACTAATATTATGTTTTTTTTTATATATATTGAAGGGGAGTTTAAACTTGATATTTGTTTATTAAACTTAGGGGGAGTCTTGTTTTGATTTGATTAAACTTTGTATAGTTAAGTTTACTTTTATTTGCTTAATTGGATATAGTTTTTTCATCATCCAAAAAGGAGAGATTATTGCCCCATGTATATTTCATGATATGGAAACTTTGTATAGTTAAGCTAAATAATTTGATAAATAACTATTGAAAGCATATGTTGCCCAATATGCACTAAGAAAGGGGTTGAATTAGTAGGTAATTAAAAATTTTGGTTTAAGAGTTTAGGGATAAAGAAGAAGAGACACACAAATTTATAGCAGTTTGGATTATAACAAATTTTACATCCACTCCCCAATCTCAACTAGGTGTTCTCACTATCTATGGAGTTTTAACAAGTTTACTCCTAACTTAGTGTTTAGACTTACAACAAATTCTTACAAGAGTTTCCTAATGCTTCCCTCTTAATCCTTTATAAGTGCTTTTCCTAAAGGCATACCCTTAAAAATTACAAGAATTTTTCTCTAGGCACAATCCCAACCTCACAATGTGTTTTACAAAGGCTAACACATAACCTTTTGAGCAATGAATGCTCTTACAATAAACTCAATGTATAAAATTAAATGCACAAGGCTTCAAGAATTCAATTTGCAAGAGTTTGGCTACTATAAAGGTTGGTTTTCTGCATTTAAGGCCTTTGGAGGGGGTATTTATAGGTTTCCTCCACAATTTGGCTGTTGTAAAAGAATTAAGAGCAAACTCTTCCATAACAACTAGAAAATCTGCATTTAATATAGTGTCAAAGTAAAATTACGATCGTGATCTTCAAATGTCTCAAATGACTAGTTGACACATGGTCTATTGGATGCTTGACTATCTATTGGAATGATTTCTTGAGATATAAATGTCACAGTCATGATCACATTATCATAGTCGTGATTATCCTTTTGCGTCCATTTATCACGATCATGACTCTATCCATGAACTCTTCTATTCTAAATTGAATTCTAGGCTTTTTTCCTTTAATTAAATCATGATCATAACTATCTAAATTATGTTTACGATCTACTTATTACGGTCGTGATTATTTGTTGTGGGCACAACTTAAAGGTCCATTTCACAACTAAGGGATTTTTTCAACTTTCTTGATTTTCCACCTTTTCTATCTTGCTTACAAAATAGACACTTAATGTAAATATTAGGGCACTTCATTTTGATTATCAAGATCAAAATATAGATTGAATAAGTTGTAAATCAACTTAGGTCAATAATCTCCCACTTTTTATTTTGACAATTAAATTGAATTTGTAAAAGAATAAAGTAAAATTTATGGAATACTAACTCCTCCTCAATCAAAGATCCTTAAAATTTTTCTCTCCCCTGTGTAAATTCAATTGAACTTCCCTTATTCAAATTTTTCCTTTTTGCAAGTAATTTTATGTTTTCAAATTCTTTTTCCCCTTGCAAGATCAAAAAGAGAGTAGGGAGTAAGAAAAGAATTGTAATTGAAGGATTCATGAAGTGCATAAAGAAAGTGGGTGGTTTGGATTGGTTTGCTTTTAATTAGGCCATACATGAAGAAAAAGTCATTTTGGATCACCTTTTCATTACTATTCCCTCTTTTATTGATGGAGAGAGTGAAAATTCTATGGAGAACCCAAAAGATGAGGGTTTTGAAGTGTTTGGTTAGGGAGTCATACCTTGTTTCAATGGAAATCTCTTTTTAAAAGTTATTGTGATGCATGTCCATATTGGTAAGGGTAAAAACTCCCTCCTTTTGAACTCCAAAGATATTGGTAACTTGTTCCAACTTTGAACCATACTATTGCCCAAAGAATCGAAAGTTGATGCCATAGTGGCCAAGTGGAAAGGGAAGCTTCTTATGTAGAACCAAGGTTGTTGGGAACTCCTTAGTGAGCTCCTCATATCCATCTTCATTGACGAAGATGAATTCCCTCCATTGAAGATTTTCGAAGTAGGCTAAGATAACTTGTTCAATGACTAAGATTCTCAAGGAAAACAAGTCCGAAATTTTGTTTGCAAGCATAATTTTCTCTTCTATGTTCTTGTAATTATTCTTTTCATCCCTAGTTACCCTCTTCATAAGTTCAAGAGGAGAGGGTTGAAAAACTTAGGAGGTTTGGGGTTCTTTATCATTAGCTTTCTAGATTTTGGGGCCATTTCAAGTAAAGAAGTAAAGAAGATGAGAAAGATAAAGTGAAAAGATGAAGAGAAATAGAGAGAATGAGAGTTTGAAAGCACAAAAATGTTGAAACAATTCTTAGAGAAGTTACAATGCATGTAAAATTTATTTTTTGTGTGAATATGGGTATTTATAGGCATAAAAATGCAAAAAATGGGCAAAAAAGGCAAGTTTTGTATTAAATTTAAATTTGACCATTTTAAAATGGCTATATTTTTTCTATTAGAATTGTGAATTGTGTTCACGAAATGGTAGTCATGACTGTGACATTTGAATTTTCTAAATTTCACATCTGCAATACTCATTTGCAATTGCTATTTACTATTTTCTAAAAAAAAGTAGAATTTTTCAAATATTGTGCTCACAAAAAAAATGGCAACTACAATTTTAAGGGTTTCTCAAAATTTTTTGAATGAAAACATGGAGAATGCTCATGCAATGCATTTAGCACTTATTTGTAATATTAAAATAGATTTACATGACTAACTTGATCATATGAATATTGAAAATTCATATGAACTTGAGTTAATCAGTATTCAAACACAAAGGAATTCAATAATCAAGCAATATCAAATTATAGCACACAATTTCAAAGAGTCGCCTCATTTCAAGACAAAATACAAGAATAACACATTAAAAATGAAATGCATCATGCAAAATCATGACAATGAGCTCCCATCAAGTATGCCAAGTTTCCTTTTAATGAAATTCAATCTTTTTTCATTAAGGGGTCTTGTAAAGTTATTAGCTAATTGGTTTGTTGTATCAATGAATTCTAATACAACATCACCATTTTGCACATGATCTCTTAAAAAAAGATACCTAATGTCTATATGCTTACTCCTAGAATATTATATGGGATTCTTAGAAAGATTTATTACATTTATATTTTCACATTTGATGGGAATATGATCAATCATTTCACCATAGTCCTTGATTTGATGTTTCATCCAAAGGACTTGAGTGCAACAACAATCCACCGCCACATATTCCACTTCGACTGTGAACAAGGCAATTGAAATTTGTTTCTTGCTAAACCAAGAAACTAGACATTCACCAATAAAGTGAAAAGTTTTGAAAGTTCTCTTCCTATCTAATAAACTATCGGTATAATCGAAAAACCAATAATGTTAAATGATGTGTTCTTAGGATACCATAATCCTAAGTGCAATGTGCCATATAAATACTTGAAAATTCTTTTGACCACATGCAAATGACTCTTTAGGATAAGATTGAAACCTAACACACAAGTAAGCACTATACATAATATTGGGCCTTGAAGTCATAAGATAGAGAAGAGAAGCGATCATAACTCTATACTTCTTCTCATCTATAGGCTTACCCTTTTCATACTTATCAAGCTTAGTTGATGTACTCATTATTGTTTTGCTAATCTTGCAACCATCCATCCCAAAATTCTTTACAAGCTCCTTGGTGTACTTGGATTATCCATCCCAAAATTCTTTACAAGCTCCTTGGTGTACTTGGATTGGTTAATGAATATGCCATCCTTACATTGCTTGATTTGTAAACCAAGGAAGAACTTGAGTTCACCCATCATGCTCATTTCAAGTTTCTTGGTCATACACTTAGCAAAATCCTCACAAAGATGTTCATTAGTAGCACCAAACATAATATCATCAATATAAATTTGAAAAATTAAAGTGTCATTGTTGTGCTTTTTAACAAAAAGTGTGGTGCCAACCCTCCCTTTTGTAAAACCATTTTTCAAAAGAAATGAACTAAGCCTTTCATACCAAGTTTTAGGGCTCGTTTCAATCTATACAAGGCTTTAGTTAATTTGTAAACATGATGTGAAAACTCATGGTATTCAAAAACGGGAGTTTGTTCAACACAAACTTCCTATTCTATAAAACCATTCAAAAATTTACTTTTCACATCCATTGAAAAGTTTAAAATTCATGTGATATGCATATGCAAAAAGAATTATAATAGCCTCTAATGTTGCTACCAGCGCAAATGTTTCATCATAGTTTATGCTGTCCTCTTAGTCATGCCCTTTGGCAACAAATCTAGCCTTATTTCTAGTGATGGAACCATGATTATCTAACTTATTTCTAAACACACATTTACATCTAATAATATGGTGATCCTAAGAGCTAAGAACAAGTTCCCAAACTTTGTTTCTCTTAAATTGGTTGAGTTCCTCTTACATAGCAATCATCCAACTTTCATCATTAAGAGCCTTATCAATAGTCCTTAGCTCAATTTGAGGAACAAAGGCAAGATTATTATCTAATGCTTTAAATTGAGATCTAATACTTATACCCTTTGAAGTTACACCAATGATTATCTCCTTGGAGTGACCTTAAGATACCTCCCCTCCTTAAGAAGTCTTTAATTGTCATCTTCTTATAATTGTAGTGGAGTTTCATGATCTTGTTGGCTTTCTTCTTTGCTTTCCTCTTTCTTTGGTTGTCATCTTAATCAATTCTAAGTTTCTCAAATTCACCTATAAGATTATTAAGAACACAACCATTCCCAAAATCAAACTTATTAGATTCATCAAAGACAACATTCATAGACTCTTCAACCATTAAAGATTTTTTGTTAAAGACTATATAAGATTTGCTAGTGTGGAATAGCCAAGAAAAATTCCTTCATCCATTTTGGATGTAGATTTCCCAAGGTTGTCCTTGATGTTTAATAAATAGCACTTGCAACCAAAAGAAGATATGAAATCTTCTGTTCCTCCATTCCATAACTTATAAAAGGATTTATTTAAAATTGGTCTTTTAAAAGCTCTATTTGCAATGTAACACAAAGTATTGACAGCTTCCACTAAAAGTATGTGGGAAGTGCATACTCATTAAGTATAGTTCTAGCCATCTCCACTAAGGATCTATTTTTCCTCTATACAATACCATTTTTTTTTTTGGAGTGTTCTAGGGGTTGAAAAGTTGTGTGAAATACCATATTCAAGATAAAAATTTTCAAAATGCTCATTTTTAAATTCCTTCTTATGATCACTTTTAATTTTTGAAATAATTTTCATTTTGAACATGTTTTGCAAAACTTTTAAAGGCATCAAAAGCATCACTCTTATGAATCAAGAAAACTCAAGTAAATCTAGAGTAATCATTAACTAATACATATGTATAATGCTTTCCACCAAAACTAAAAACTCTACTAGGTCCAAATAAATCCATATGCATAAGTTAAAGAGGTTCAGAGGTTCTTACAACATTCTTAAGTTTGAAGGATGACTTGTGTTGCTTTCTCATTTGACAAGGTCCACATGTCTTGTCCTATGAAAACTTGATCTTTGGCAATCTATATACAAGCTCATGCTTGCAAAGGCTATAAAGAAGTTCCATGCTAGCATGTCCGAGCCTTTTTTTGCCAAAGCCAATATTCGTTACTAATAGATACAAGACATTTGAATTTGTGGTTAGCCAAATTATATAAGTTAATTAAATAGGTATTGCCATCTGTTTCTCCTTTGAATATAACTTCATTATCTTGCAAGGTGATGACAAGACATTTTTTAGAGTCAAAGATGACTTTATTACCATCACATCATTGACTTACAATCAACAAATTATGCTTCAAACCATCAACTAAACAGACATTTTCAAGAAAAGAACAACCTTCCTTACCAATTGAGCTAATGCCAATTATCTTACCCTTAGTATTATTTCCAAATGTGACATTTCCTTCAAGCTTTTTCTTCAATGAGATTAAAAGGCTTGCATTTCTAGTCATATGCCTTGAACATCCACTATCTACATGCCATTCACTTTCTTTGGTGGTGGATTAAAGGCAAACCTACAAGAAAAATCAAATTATTTTTTTCTTAGGTATCCAAGTATATTTGGATCCTTAGGGATTAGTCTTGGAAAGATCCTCAAGTTTTAATTAAGCCTTCCTTATATAACAAAATACATTTAATGCCCATCTTTCATACAATAATGGAACTTAAGCTTTGAATTAAAAGTCTTTTAAGGCTTTGCAACTTTGTTATGAGATTGTGGCTTCTTCACAACATCACCATGATGCATATAAGAGCAAGTAGTATATTGTGTGTGTTCTTTAGCATGCTTCTTATCCATTTATGCATGTTTAGCTCTTTCAGACTTAGCTCTTGAGCTTTGTGTACCTTTTTGAATCCTTTTAGGATTAGAGGGTTTAGTGTATGCTTTGAATCCTTTGTCAATTGCCTCAATGCTAGATGTTTGAGGAGTAGTGACTTTAGTAGGGGAGGATATGAATGATGAGACACCAAGGTAGCCTAAGCCATATTTTAAAATAAGTGGCCTTTGAGACACAAGGAGGGTGTCTAAAGCTTCCTTCCCTTTATGAAATTTTAAGATAGATGATCTTAATTCCTCAAATTCTAATTTCAAAGCATTATTTTCTTTATATAAAGAATTAAGTGAGGAGGTTTAGAAGAAATCTCTTCCAATGAGCCTTTAAGACTTACATTGAATGTTTTTAAACTCAAAACAAGTTTTTCTAACTCTTTAAAATTCTCATCAAGTTGTGAATACTTTTCTTTATAAAATTTCATTTTAAAATGATATTTTTTGTATTTCACAGCCATGGCTTCCACTTGCTCATCCTCATCCACATCATGCACATCACTATCTAATACCATATCACATGAGTGGGAAGTAGAACATACCTTATTTGAAGTGTCCTCCAAAACCATAAAGTATAGATTTGCAATTTCCTCATAGCCATAATCCTAAATAGCCTTGAAGCTCTTCTTTTTCTCCTCATCCCACTTCTTCTTCTTCTTCTTCTTCCTCTTCTTCTTAGGATAATCACATTTGATATGCCCTTGCTTTCCACATTCATAGAAAGTTATAACACTCTTCTTCTTATTGGAAGAGTTAGAGTTGGAGTTGGAGTTGGAAGATGATTTTCTAAAGGGTCTCTTGTCTCTCTTCTTGTTCTCTTATTCTCTTATTCTTGATAATCTCATTTACCCTCCTAGAAAGATAACTAGCTTTTCATCTTTATCTTCACTATCTTCCAAATTACTTGAGCTCTCACTATCATGTTGATCCTTTGATGAGCATTTGATCTTCTTCTTCTCTTTCTCCACTTGTGGCTCTTCCTTCTCAATGGTCATTTCATAAGTGAGAAGCTTTTTAATAAGAACATCAGTGGCAAGCTTACCAAGGTCTTCACTAGTTTCTTCAATACCAGCCACTCTAGCTTTATAGTATTCCTTTGGAGGAGCTTTAAAGATCTTAAGATTAACATCTTCCAAAGAGTACACCTTTCCAAGTTTCTTCAAGCTAGTGATAGTAGCTAGAAGTCTGTTTGTCATGTCAATGATGCTTTCATTTGGCTTCACCTTGAAAAGTTCATATTTGGTTTTGAGTGATTGGATCTTTTTGGACTTGACTTTCTTGGTCCCTTCATAGTGGTTCCCTAATATTCTCCAAATGTCATAAGCACTTGAACAATGTTGAACTCTACCACATTCTTCTCTTGATAAAGAGCTTAGAAGAATTGTCATTACTTTTTTGTTTTTCCCATTGGCTCTCTTTTCTATTGCAACCCATTCCTTTCTAGGAATCACTTGTTCAATGCCATCAACAATCTTTGATGTAGGCTTCCATTCTTTAAGAATACTATCCCTTCATTAGCCATTTTGATCTTTTCTCACATGTTAAAGATTAAAATTTTGAGACCAATGATCTGACACCACTTGTTGCCCAATATGCATGAAGAAGAGGGTTAAATTGGTGAGTAATTAAAAATTTTGAGAGTTTAGGGATAGAGACAAAGAGACATACAAATTAATAGTGGTTCAAATTATAACCAATCCTATATCCCCTCCCCATTCTTAATTGGGTATTCTCAATATCTATGGAGTTTTAACAAGTTTACTCCTAACTTAGTATTTAAATTCACACTAAAACTTAAAAAGAGTTTCCTAATGATTCACTATAAACCCTTTACAAATTTTTTCCTAAAGGCTTACACTCAAACATTACAAGAGTTTTTCTCTAGGCTCACTCCCAACCTTACAATGTGTTTTACAAAGGCTAACACACAACCTTCTGAGCAATGAATGCTCTTACAACAAACTCAAAGTAAAAAATAAATGTACAAGGCTTTAAAAATTAAATTTGCAAAAGCTTAGCTATATTGAAGGTTGTTGAACATAAATTAAGTGATTATTTGTTGTAGGCATGATGTGCAAGTCTATTTCACAACTAAGGAATTTTTTCAACTTTCTTGATTTTCTACCTTTTCTAACTATTTTGCCGGCAAAATAAACACTTAATGCAAATATTAGAATAATTCAATTAGATTTTCAAGATTAAAATAGAGATTGACCAACTTAGGTCAATAACATATATATATAAATACTTACTATAACTTTTATTATATATACTATTTCAAGGAGTAACAGGTGTTACTCAACTTTTCACCCCCATTACTACCTATTTATGGCTTACTGTTTTGTTAGGCAAATTTTAATCACAACCATTAGTTGGCACTTCACAGCCATTACCCATATGCATACAAGGATTTGAATTTTGAGGATCTTAAGAGTAAGATATGAATTTTTTCACACCAATAAAATTCAAAAAGACTGAAGAAGTAACAGGCATTACTCATGGAGTAATAACTGTTACCCTAATTCAAGAATTAAGCCAAAGGCAAATTTCTCCACCATTATGTCTCTTCACAGCCCTAAACAAAGTGTAATGAGCATTACACATTAGGTCACCATCATTATAGCCTAAAACTAGAGTTTGCACAAAGTAAAAATTCACAAGTGTGACAAACCATCACTACCATTACCATGAAGTGTAACCACCATTACAAGACTTGTAATAGTCATGAACATGTTACATCAAATAGGATCCGAAAAGATTTTGAGCCATTAGAATGTTAGAGGGTTATTACTCGTAAATGAGCCTAATAGTTATATTTATGACTCCTATAAATACTAGAAGATTTAAATGAAGATTAGAACTTTTACCAAGTGAAAAATAAGTGTTACTTTGAGCAAAAAGCCTTCATTTTAATCTTTATATATCTTATACTCCTTTATTATAATAGTAGAGCAAAAATCTTCTACTTTTTCAGTGCACTTAATTGTATGCTAGTAATCTTTATTTTAATCAATTATTCTGACTTGTATCAAAGTCTTATGAGACTTCAAACACAAAAACTCATTTGCATTTTAAGAGATTTGGGTGAAATCCTTTGAAATCTATTGTGAAGGGTGAAATCTTAGAGAATTAAATCTCAGAGAACTAAGCTTGTAAAACTTTAGGGTCCAATCCCGTTCATCTAGTGGAATCCTAAATCAGTTTGATTTAAGAGAAGTGGATACAAGAAAGGCATTTGAGCTCCGAATAACTATAAATCTAGGCCAAGCTTTCTCTATCTCAATCTCTTTATTTGTGTTTATTTATTTGAAATTGGGATATATTGCATATAGGTTGAAAATTTACGTTAGAATTTTTAATAATCCCATTCACTTCTACCTTACCTCTTTCCTCTAGGATTACCATACTTGGGACAATAATTTAAAATGAAAACTTTATTACTTTAATAATTTTTCATCTTCTTTCCTATAGATTGATAAAGCAGCCTGATTGGTATGGAAAAAATCATTATACTGTGTGCACCAATGACTCAACTAACCAAGTCTATAAACTAAGCCAAATGTATCCTCTCATGCATGCATTGGCGCTTCTAAGGTAATGTAGCAGCCCTTGATAATTATGAGGAGCACATGAGTTTGCTCATAAGTACCTTCAATAGTTTTTTACTATGATGTTATTATGATAAATGCTACTATTATGAAGACTTTTGAGGCTAGGCTTGTCTTATCCAATAGATCTCCAATAGTTAATAATGTGAGACTCACTATATTGCGGCTAGGTCACCCAATGTATGTTTCTATCAGAATGAATATTTCCTTAAGTGCCTCTTTGTCTTCGGCACATATGAATATTTTTGTTAACTACTGAATTTTTATATGAAATTATGTACATATTTGTTACTCTTTTATAAGACCCTGCTTCAACATGCATTTTCATAATTTTTACTGAGTTAACTATTCACCATATCATCTGTGGTTTCGAGTGCAAATGAAAAAGTTAGGAGCTAAAAGTTTATGACTCTTTAGCTATCCTTGCTCCATCAAAGTGCTGTAGCTATTTATGACTAGGAGTTTTAAATTATAATTTTTCTAAAAGTCATAATTGTCGTTGCACTATCTTAGAAGCTCTATAGACTATAAAAGGATTTATGTAATGAAGTGATTCAAATAAACAAAATGAGAAAGATTTAGATAATTATTTTATTTAGACTATTTATGATTATAAGTTCAACATGCCATATGGTTAGCACATTTGCTATTGTGATTATATGAGTTCAATATGTATGGATCCAGGGTACAAAAGAGTTATATGGGTAATTGGTCACCTTAGTCTTCAAATGCCCTAAGACCATCATGCCTCGATAACTCCACTAACCAAGGATGGTATATTAAGAGTAGAAATGTCAACTTAGGGTCATGCGAGGAATCAAATGCATGAAGGATTACCAAGAATGGGGCATGACAGTTTGACTCAGTCAGCTCACTTCATCTTCATCCTCAACACCAAAGCTTCTCATAACCCTTTGCTTCATCTTTACTAAGCTGCCTGCTTATTTCGCCTCACTATTAAGATCCATCTAGTACTATGAAGATTTGCTTCGTCACCGAAATCCATCTTCATGTCAAACAATCACTAAAATAGAAAGTCTATCATTTCCATTTTCTTTTCCCAAAACTGGTACAGAAGTCCTACAAAATTTCCAATCATCTCTTCATCCTCGATCTTGTCAACAATAATTTTTACAGGAATTTAAGGGTTTTTATAACAACCAAAACTTGAGGTATTACACTGATGGTACTCATGTTGTTGCACATGCAATCTAGATGATCAAGTACAGTTTATTGGTAGAAAAGGAATACCAATATAAAATATCATGGTTGCATGTAATTTCGATATGCAATTTTCTTTTGTGTTAGTAGGCTTGGAGGGCACAGCATATGATATGCGTATATTCTTACAATTAATTAACAAAGTAAACTTAAATTTTTCAAAGCCACCACTGCATATTTTTTGTAATTATTTTGAATTATGTATTATTATACTTATGGTAGGTATATTGTTACGTGATCCAGACATAAAATTTTTATTATTTTTTAAATTATAGAAAAATATTATTTAGTACATGCTGGCTATCTACAAATGAGTGGATTTCTTAGATCTTACAAAGGTGTAGAGTATGATCTTTTAGAATTTAGGTATGGTGAACTAGCGAGAGGGCGCGAAGAAATTTTTAATAGTATTGTATCGAGAGAACTTTTGGGTATGGAAGCAAATATGAAAAATATTAAAAGATATGCCTTCACATAAATTTGTAACTCAAAGGAACGTTGTTATTGCAGCAATGACACTACATAATTTCATTCGAAGATATATTCAATAAATGATCTAACTTTTACAAGGTTTGATGAAGCTCTAAATTTTGTGCCATCCGATATATTTAAAGATATTGTAAATGATTCGTCATCTCATGATAGATCTTTTACCAGTAGGATAGTAACATTTGTAATCAAATTGCTTCTTGTTTGATGGTACAAAAAAATCACCATTAAAATTATACTGCAATATTATATGGAAAATATTATCTTTTTGAAAAATTTAAACGACAATTATATGTTGTAATATGCTCTTTTTATAATTTAAACAAGTTAATAATATTTTGCCAAATGTGGTTATACTCATAGTTATTAAACTCGGACTGGATCAATAGGTCGATCCGATAATATGTGTACTGAACCGATCTAAATTTATTATTAGATTAAATTTGCAATTGATTCACAAAAAATATACTATCCAAACAATTGAACCGGTGATCCGGTCACATCCAGTGTGACCGGCCAATGATCCGGTGACCTCATAATTTCAATTTTTTTTCTTATTTCACTGTAACTTAATTTTATTTGGATAAATTATTATGATATGTACTTTTATTTTCATTTATGAGGATTTATTTAATTATTTTGTATTTTCATTATATAGAATAAAAGTTAGAAAGTTTTTATTTTATTTTAATCCTTAAATTAATTTTAACATCTGAAATTTAACAATTTAATTAGATTTAATTCTTAAATTGATGAAAATGTAAGGACTAAAATTATTAAATCTCAAATTTTTTTTTTAGGTAATAATGTAATTCATGGATATAAAAATTTAAAGATACTTGAAATATTTAATAGACTTATTTATATAATTTTTTTTTATGTTTGTAAATTAAAATATTTAGTTTGTTAATTTTTATTTTTGAGTATAAATTTATGTACTCTTAAATTTTTTTATATTTTATATTTATTTTATTATATAAAATTATAAATTATATATTTAATTAATTACATTGACCCATCGATTCAACCATTGACCCAATAATTAAACCACTAACCCATTGATCCCGCTTATAGACCAGGTTGATGTCCAGTCCGAGTTTAATAACTATGGTTATACCTGTATATATATTTTTTAATTCTTAAAAATTAATTAATAAGAATGCAATGTAATTATGTATTCAAATCGATTATAAAAAATTACTTCATTAGTATTTGTAAAATAAAAAATGACTTAAATAAGTTATAATGTTTATTATATTATGTCATTTGTCACTCTACATGTTAAATAGATTTCAAAAACACTGCTACTAAATACCTAGCTAACTGTTTTTCAATACATCACCTTTATGAATATGTTTACCAAATACTTATCAGCTTCAAAGAACCAGCGCTTCTAAACATAGCACAACTTCTATTACCAGCTGCAATGCCAAACTAGCCCTATACCTGCTGCGAGTGTGACTAAAGATGCTTATCTTCATTTAAAATGTAAAAATTAACAGGGAACTACAATCACAATTTCCAGGACTTCTGCTCCTAAAAACAGTTATAGCAGAACAGTTCTACCATTACACACTTGCCATCTGCAAATTCTATGAGATGGATTGTAGATGATCAGCAACTATTACATTTCTAAGCAAACTTGTAAGATACTGTATAATCCTAAACATCATGACCCGAATCCGCACCTTCAAAATTTTGATCAGAATGGATCAATGATTTAACATAAATCTCTGGCTACTTTATCCAAGATCACTGCTATAACCTGAACTTATAGCTCAAAACGTTTAACCTTCAGGATCAGTGAGGTATACAGGGCTATCAAGTTCACCCATACTTGCAGAGACAAAAGATTCAAAGGATTCAACAGTTGAGAGAGAGGAAGCTGCGTCATCAGAATCCGAGACAATCTTGTCATGCAGAATAATATGGTCCTCGTCAATCTCAGATGTGTCTGATCCAGATGTTCCTATAAGAAGTTTATTTATGGCTGACTTCGCAGTTTCAACAAACCATTCATCCTCAGGTAGTGCACTATATAAAATGTTAAAGAGTAAACTTAGTTTCAGCTATAAACAGAGGTAAGAACTAAAATATTGAATAAAAATGAACATTTGAGTACCTCTGTGGGTCAATACCTCTAGCTGAGAAGGTTCTGATTGCTCGAGCAATTATGGCTGATGCAATCTGGTGCACATGTCGAGATGGGTAACCCGCAAAACGTGCAATTTCAACAGTGAAGTGCATATCAAGAATTAGCTGCAAAAACAAAGTCAATGATCAATCATCATAAAAACACAGAGAGAGAAAGAGAGAGAGAAGCAAAAGGAACTTCGCCGTGCACTGAGTTAGGCGTAATATTAAAAGCTTACCTATCAATCCCCACATTAAAAAAAAAAAAAAAGTTACAAACTGAGCCAATCAATTAAGGAAAAAAATAAGCAGTACATGTATTGCAGAATCTATGCCTATCAATTTTCAGCTCTCCAAACATAAATTGATTCACTATTTTGTCTGGTTCAATCATATGATGAATTAGATCCCCCCTAACCCAAAAGGAGCTGCATGTGATTAAATAATATATTTCTTCGACTGAAATAATTGGTAATTAACTAGCACTTTAAATTAAGACCTGCAGCCATTTGTCCCCATTTACATAATCATCGATTACACCTTTTTCTTTAACAAACACAATATCATCTACCATGTCGGAGCCTGGGAGGTTGGTTAGTAATTTTAAGGTTTCCAACTCATTTGCTTCTATTTTTATCAAACCAATATCAAATATCAAGTATTATTTCATCCTTTTAAAATTGGCATTTCAAGATTTTTTTTTTTAATAATAATCCACCTCTTTCTAAATTGCCTACTATATATTTTTTTTCCTTCTTTTTAATTAATTAACTATTCCTTCATTGACCATATCAGTATAAAGATAAAATGTGTATTGAAAAAGCACCAAGGGATTATACAAAAACAAATCAATTTACAAGACAGTGAATTGACAAAATCCAAAATCTTATGTGCATGTAAAAGGTGCAATCCTGAGGAAAGAAAGTGTAGAAGTTAGAAGCATCCATTCATAAAACAAAAAACCTGGTGAGAGGGAGAAGACACAAAATACTCTTCTGATTACAAGCACATATACCTCCTGGCTAATAACACTGCATAAAACAGCTAAGCTTTAAAAAATGTTTGCATAAAGTTAATTTTACAATCGTCAAACTTTCCTCACATAAAATCCAATAAAGATTATAACTTTCCTCACATAAAAGATTCTAACTTTGTTCCTGCAAGAACGCCATGGGTAAAAAGCTTGGAATGTCCATCAAGAAATCTTAGTTACTAATTCCACTAGAGATTGGGATGGACCAGGAGAAGGCAAAGGCTTTAAGAGCAACCCAGTGGTAAAGGCTTGGGATTTCCACCAAGAAATCTTATTTACGAATTCCATTAGAGATTGAGATGGGTTGAGGGAAGAAGTGCTACTGCAGCTGCTGTTAAGCTCATCAAGGAAGAAAAGATATACAAGAACGTCCTAAATTCAAAGCAGCAACTGCTCCCCATATTACATCCAACCCTATTTGCCTCCCCCTACGTGTTTGCACTTTGTACGACACCTCAAAGAACATAGAAACTAACTCTAAAACTCCCAAGCTAAGCATTTCACACAAAATCCAAATGTCAAACAATTTTATTCTCATCTTCAAAATTCATACATAAATGCACTAAAGAATTAAATTTTATCAAAACCAACATGACAGTTTTGGTTCGTGAAAAAGAAATAAATTTCCAAATTTTTTTCCCTAAAAAAGATGTATAATTTATAACTACTACTTTAGAGGAAAAGAAGTACCTGCTGCAACCCAAGCGGCTTAAGTGGAATTGATTCATCCTCAAAAACACCCCAGAATTCCTGTTCATCAGACAACCACATTACAACTGTCTCTGTTAGTCTAGCCAGCAAAATTTTCTGTATTTTCTCTTTCCCAAGTAACACATCACCAGCAACAGTTGCTAATTGCTGCAGCTTTGAAAATAAAGCCTGCAAAAAGAACAAGAGTTCTTTCCATTAATACAAAAGTAAATTAAGTCAGGCTGCATCGTGGCTGAAGGAAGGTGATGACATTCAATATCCTCAGCCTTAATGTGTACTTCTTAAAGTATATTTCAAGTAAAATAGCACTGTTAATACGCTACCTGACAGTGACAACAAAAATACAACAAATAACAAGAGCCTAAAAGGCACAAAAAAAAAAAATTAAGACAGTTTAATGGGAAATTTTCCGATTTATGGTAAGAGAGAGGAAAAAAAAAAACCAATTGGTGGCAAATTTTACCACCTTGGAGTAAGATGGAAGCAAGTCAACACAAAGTGTCGACTTGCTTCTAGGCCCACTCATTTTTTCTTTTTATTAAAAAAAAGAAAAAATTCTACACTCTTAATATAGATGTTTGCTTTTTGTCAGCCCATATATATATATATATATATATATATATATATATATATGTATGTATGTATGTATATATATATATATATATATATAAAGGTTAGTTGACAGTAGGACTACCAGCTGGGGCATATTAGATGGCTTTTTAGCCATATTCTCTAGCTCCTCTTGTATATTTATAGTTTTGTGAATAGCATATGGCTTTTTTTAATCATCATCCCGTGTAATTCAATTATAGAATTATAATTTGTCATATAGATAATTTTGTTATTTGTTTTTATAAAATAATCACATATTTAATTAAATTAAATCAATTTTAATATATTACTGAAAAAATTTATATTTTGAAAATTTTAAAATTATATTTAATTAATTTAGAAAAGAAATATAATTTTCTATGAGATATAAGAAACTAAGATGTGTCATTATGATGAATTAAATAATATTAGATATTTTCTAATAATTATAATTTAATGCAATTATAAATTATAACTTCATTATTAATCAAACTGCATACACATACACACAAGGGAAAGAGGAATACAGCCAAAACGCCATTTGGGCCAGCAACTGACACTTTTCTTATTATTATTATTATATGGGCTAGTGTGTCAACCAGGTTAGACAGCTCACATAAGTCAATACGGAAAGTGTCAACTTTATTTAAAAAAAAATTGCCTCTAGTAATGCAGTATGAAATGATCCTGCTTTTGGTTATTGCACTGCAAATGAACTACCTCAAGTCCATCCACACTGATATCTTCCAACCTAGCTCTCATTGAGTTCTTAGGAAACTTCTTAAATACACTTCTGGATTGCCCAAAATTGTTCTAGCCTTCCACAAGTCTACTTGAGATGGTTTAGGGTTATGTTTGAAGACTAAGTATTTGGTGCAAATTTTGTTAACATGCAAAGCAAACCTTTTGCTTTCAAGTCAATAAAATCCATGAAGAAGAGAATGGAGTAGAAGACATTCTTCTTTCACTTTCTCTATTTCTCTCTAATGGCTTAGGCAAACTTGAGAGAACTCCTTCACTCTCTAACTTTCATCAAAATGAAAGAACTTAAAACATTGGTAAGTCAGAAGAAAAAGAAGGTATTCTTAAGAGAACACTCTCTCTCTTTCTACCTCACATTGAAGAAGAAGAGTGAATGAATTGTCTCTTTTCATTTCTCTACATTTTTCCACTAAGGAGATGAGCAAGAATAGCTCAGGCAAGTGTCATCTTGCATACCTCCACTCAGTAAAGATGTGAAGATATGTACATCCACAACATTAGTGGGTTCTTATGTAAGCTTCTACTAAGATTTAGATGTAAACTATTTACATCTATGCCTTAGTAGTTATTTTTTAAATTTATGCCATTAGTAGTAAGAACCCATTAATGGCATGAATGTAAATATCTTCATAGATTCTATTAGTAGAAGCATGCAGAATGGCACTTGCCTAGGATAATTTTGCTCTTATCTCCTTAGTGAAGGTTGTCAGAAACAACCAAGAAGCTACCTTCTTCCTTTCACTATATGACAGTGGAAAATGTAGAGAAAGATAAGTGGAGTCTTAGACTAGAAAGAGAAAGCAAGAGGGAAAAAGAAGAGATTTTTCATTTTTACTCTTGCATAAGATGTGAGATAAAAAAAAAAGGAAAAAATTAATCTTCTATGGCTTCCTTGTTCTTCCATTACTTGCATGCTAAAGTTTTTCATGAGTTGAAGAACACCTTTACTCTATAAGATGAAGAAAAGATTTGCCTTGAAAAATTTGAAGTTTTGCAGAGAAATATTTCTTTTGATCTTCTTTTATTCTTGTTCTTGGTACTAGAAGTGAAGTGTTTGCTTGCATGTTGCTAGAACATGCACCAAAGTCTTTATCCATAAACACCAAATCCTAAACAATCTCAAATGGAACTTGTAGAAGGCTAGAGCAGCTTTGAGCAATCCAAAAGGGCATCCAAGAAGCAACCAAGAACTCAACGAGAGATTGGTTGGAAGGTACCTGTTTGGACGGATTTAAGGCACTTCATTTGAAGTGCTATAACCAAAAGCCATATTGATTTGTACTGCACTGCAAAAAGTAAAGTGTTTACCCCTATCCCTCTTGGTCTTTGCATGAGATGTTTTGAGCCCATTTTGGCTGCATCCTCTTGGAAATTGTGTGGCCACGAACCAAAATTTTAAACACCCACTACGGACACCCAGTGCCAAAATAAAAAATAACGTGAGCAGGACTAGATGGAAGTAGATACTTTGAATGTCAACTTGCTTCCATCTAATTAGGGAAATATTTTCCTAGACACAATAGATTATTTTTTTTTTTTTTTGTTCATCATAAATTGGAAAATTTCCCTAGTTTAATATTAAAAGAAATACCACCATAGAAATGGAATGATAGAATTCATGCGTTTTCCCAAAGATACGAGGATCACCAAATCATTTATCATTGGAGACATAACAACTTAACAAATTGTGATGCAACAAAAACATATGCTAAGCGGAAGCCCCTGGCACATCCAACTGCATCATACAAAGACAACGAAAGAAAAATTCAGCAGCAGGGGAAGGATGCTAACCTGAAATGGCAATGAAGGCAGAGGATCCTCCCACAATAAATCCTCCCCATCCCCATTTAAATAAATTTGTGCATTTAATCGTGTTTTGCCTTCTCTTGAATAGATGAAGCTCAAAACATATTGCCGACAGAAGTGATCTCTAAGCTTGTCAAATGAATGCTGAAGATGGCGCTTCCAATCCTTTAACTCTGGTGTAATACTAGCATTGGGCACTGTATTTTCACTTGTTAGTTCCTTGCTTTCATTCTTCAAGCTCCAAACATTTGTCACAGCAAGTGGTAGTAATTCATCCAGAATAGTAAATGCCATTCCCAAAAGTGCAAGCTGTTCAGAATCTGTTTCAGCTCTAAAATGTATAAACTCCTTCAACTCTGTGAGATTGTCATCATCAGAGGGGCCTGGTAGAGATTTAATCAGTGCATCCATGTACTTATCAAACAGTTGTGAGATTCTAGTTAACAGATTTCCTCCAAAATGCAAAACGAACAGGGGAGTTAGCTGTGCCAATATATCCTGTAAAAATAATTTGATTCCAAAATTACACTATGAATTGACTATCAGATCATCATGAACTACAAGAGTAAAGAACCAATCAGTAAACTTTTAACTAGGTCATTATGCAGAAAAAAGTTATCATCCATGTACAAAATTGCACGTGTGCAGATACAAACACATGATTGAAAGACAGGTGTAGAATTGCAGATGTTGATTTTACCAAGATTAAAGGATGCAAGTTTAAACCATGCCACATACAAGCAACTGGCCCATAATCACCATACTTCTTTTAAGGTGTGATCTGATTGGAGATCATTTCCTTACCAGCCATATAAATGATCAAAGTGCTTAACAGTTATGGCAATATAAAAACAGAGATCCAGGAATTTTTCATTTTCAAAATAGTGAAAGAAAGTAAACTTACTTCAATAATGTCCATGAATCTCATTCCACTTTCAACAAGCACACTATCTGTTCTTGCAAACATAGATAATGGAGACCCTGAGTGCAGGGACAATAGCAAACTCTCATCAGTTTCTGTCATGTCAAGAATTACCCTTCTGGCTCTTCTAAAATTCAGCTCTAAAACTTCTTCAATATATGGCCGTAAGAGTACCAACAACAACTTTGACAGTTTCAGACCCTGTGATTCCAACATTAAGCAATAGTTAAGACTAGCCTGAACGCAATTGCTAGCTGCGCCCAATGCAGAAACCGTTTCTGAAGCAGGCGCATTCTCCTTCACCAACCGAACAAAATATTCTATTTCCCATTCTGCCCATTGGACAACTCTATTGGTATATAAGGGATTATCCCCGAATATTGAGCCCGATTCTTTGGTCGTCAATGAGATCATTGAAAACACAAGCCTAGATAATGTGGCTGGAAACATTTTGGGGCACAAACCACATGAAGGAAGCAAAACCTCAATACTTCTTTGAAGGCGAGACCCATATGATTTTAGCAATAGTTGATGTGCCAAAGGGCCCTTTCCAAGCTTAATTAAACCAGACAAGGCCTTCTGTAGTTCCAAAATGCTAACTGAAGGCCGTTCAGTGATCTCAATTAGCTGATCCTCAAGCATTGATTTTCCCTTCAAAAATTCTGATTTGAATGTTGATGACTCAGTTGATGAAGCATCTCCTGAGCCCTTCAGCTCTGGAGAGTTTCTCTCTTCAGCATCCAAAGCCTCTATCGCTTCTTTTATTTTATGTTCTGCCAAGAGAATATCAATATTTTCCAAGAACGTTGCCTTCGGATCATTTATATCACTCGGCAAAGGATTTTGAAGTTCATTGATTTCAGAATCTTGATGAGAATCATATGTGTCCTCATTAGCATGGTTCCAATCCTCCAGCTCACAGCAAACCCCAGTCATTAAATCCTGCACAAGAATCCCTTGAGTGGAGATATGCTTTCGTAGCTCTACCAACTCATGCTCCATTTCAACAACTTCTTCCGACATTCTACGAAAATAATAATCAATATTATGCCCATAACAATCAGATTCATTTAAAAAAAAAATTACACTGGACAGAATACTAAAAGGAACAGCCAAATTCTGTTTAACTTCAGAAACCTTTAGTCAAAGCAATCAATTTTTCTAAGAAGAGAGAAATTCCAACAAACACTAAGAGAAATAGAGTTCTCAATTGTCCTGCAAATCTTTTCCCTAAGAACCAGCTGGTAACTTAAGCGAAATTCTTTTGCTGCTAGTTTTTAGCTTCTTAGTTTCTAAGCTTTCTTATATTTCCAGTATTCAAAGAAAACTCTATGTAGATGTCCCTGCAGACCGAAAAAAAAAAAAAAAATAGAAGACCTAGGAAATATTAATCAAGATCTTAGTCTGTGAAGTTTTTTTCTCATATGCTGCTCTCAATTTTAGTAGTTTAACTCAATGCACCTGATAATAAGCATTACTTGATTGTAAGTAGATAGACTCTTAAATAAAATCTCAAGCCAATAAAGACCAATGGTGAAATTTATATCAACAGTTTATTGTCAATGACACACTTCATAATCAAATCCATCACATGTCTTACCTCAAAAAGGCCAAATATTTTGTTTGCATATTGCCACATAGATTCTCGACTGAATCCTTCAAATCCAATAGCTCACAACAAAGTTCTCTGATTCCCTGCAGTAGAGAACTTGTTTTAACTTCAAAGAAAAATTATGCTATCTTAACACCATAAAAATTATAGTGTGTGATCATAAGATAGAATATGATCATCAGACACTAAATTGTGAATGCATCAGTACACAACCGTAGATTTAATATTTCATGGGAATCCCTTTCAGTATTTCTCTCTAAAAAGCCTGTAGTCCATTTTTATGATAAATGCTACAACCCTTTCAGCTTTTAATATTTTTTTTATTTTTTCATCAATTGAGCCTGAAAGTTTCTGTACCAAAAAATTATCAGTGCATAATTTTTCACATTAAGTTCTTTTTTTTTTTTTTTTTTTTTTTTATTCCTTTTGCAAGGGTTCAATCAGTGAACTAAAATGGATATAGGAGTTCAAATGGGAAACAAGGATGTTTCAGATAGACACAATGGAAGGAAATAAAGTAAAGGGAAATGGGTGCAAAAAAGAAAAAAAAAATCAGGCAGATATAGAGAATCATAAACCCATTTAAAATCTATCTATGACAACCAAAGAAATTAACTTTCTGCTCGAATTACCATAAACTGAATCTCACTGCAACGAAGATCCACTCATCCAAAAGGACTAACATATTTGCAAGTATAAAATTAAAGTTCTATCAACCGTACACAGACCATCGAAAGCTGCTTTTCACACTACTCTTGCTTGGAACCAAGAAAATGGAGATGAATTGAAATTGATGCACCATAAACCCATACATAGACAGACTATAAAACACCTAGTATTACGCATTTTGTACAGTATGAGCTCAAGATAGAGGAACCCAGATAGCAAAGGAACTTTTTTTATAAAATCAAACTTGATATAAGAAAACCCAAATTTTAGTATTCCCATATGAACAACCATATACAAAAATTGGGTTGAAATTGAACAATTTGATATAGAAGCATAATTAGCTACCAAGAAGATGATACAAGTAAAGCAGGAAAAGGCATACCTTTTCAGTGTGGGATTGATAGAGAGAATCGATCTTCGACTGAGGAGTAATGCTTTCAATTGATGGGAAGTCATCGTCTTCTTCACTGCTCTCCATTTCTTACAGTCTCTGAGGGTTTATAGTTTATACTCCAAAGAGAGAGATTTCAAATTGTAGAGACCAGAGAGAGGAGCGATGTAGACAGGCAAGCCAAGCAATGCATGTTGTGAGCAAAGCAACAAAAGAGTTAAAAAAGAACAACATGCTTCGGAACTTGTCCCCTACTGCTACTGTATTAGTGCTTTTTTTTTTTTTTTTTTTAAATTAATGGATTTTTTTTTTTTTTTTTCCAAAATAATAGATCATTGACTCAGTTGAAGAAGGTACCAAGACAAATAACAAAAAATATATATATATGTAGTATTTTTTATTATACTTTTTTCGTCCATAAAAATAAATTTATTTTAATTTTCACGTAGATTAATAAAAACATAATTAATATTGTTAAAAAAATTAAAACTAAATAATTTGTGTTGATAAAAATACATATTAAATAAGCATAAATTAATAAATTAATTATTCTATTGAAAAGAAAAATAAAGTATAATTTGAGGCAAATAAAAAAGAAAAGTGAGCATATTATTATGGGACGAAATGAATAATACATAATAAGTATATAAAGACACATAATTAAGAAATGTTGCACTTACAGAAAAATGAAAGGATTATGACCTTCTCATATTGAAATGAACATAATAGATTATATTTTTACAATCTTAACTGTTAAATATAAAATAATCAGTTGACCTTTTTTTCTTTTTTTACCCTCATAATTACTAACTGTAAAAATTTTAAATTTTAATTTTTAAAAAAACCTCAACTATTTATTTGCATTTAATGATTAAGATTGTACGAATATGATCTATCATTTTTATCCTAATATCATAAGATCTTAATTCAAAATGGAATCCATGACCTATTTAAAATTGTGTGAGACTTTCCATTATGCTAAATAAACTTAGGGATGACAATGGAGAGGGAAATTTTCTTTTCTAGTGGGGATTTACCCCAAACAAAGCTGAAATTTTCTAATTTTTATTCCCATATTGATGGAGATGGGACATATTTCTTTTCTATTAGCGGAGACAGAGCAGTGACGGAGATTCTATTTTTTAACTCCATAGGAATCTTCGTCCCCCTCTTCGTGGAAATTTGATATTATATTTATATAATTATCATTAATATAAGGTATATTACTTGATTACCTACTTTTATATATATATATATATATATATATATATAAACATATGTATTAAGATTTCTAATTTTATTACTTATTCTTATAATTCTTTCATGATAGCTCTAAAAAATTTTAGATTTTATTGATTAATATCTTCATACTTTGTGTGTCTAAATATATTAATTTTGTACATAAATTTATTCTTATTTTTCAGTTATTATTTATGGATTTTATAAGTAATATATTTATATATAAGTAATACTATATATATAAATATTACTAAATATTATATATATATATATATAAGAGTGTGTTTGTGTGTGTATATATAAAGTTTAAATTTTTATCCATTAGATTGTACCATCTAAAAACATATAAAATTGAAGAGAGATAAAATAAAACAAAAATTTTAAGTAGGGAATGGAAATCCCTACGGGAATGAAGATTTATGCAGGGATGGGCATGGGAACTGAATAGTCCCTGTATCTTAAATGGGCTTGGAGATGGGAAATGGTAGATAAAATAAATCAAAAATTTTAAGTGGAGAACGGAGACCCCTACAAGAATAAAGATCTTTGCAATGATAGATATATGGACTAAACAGTCTTCGTATGTTAAGTGGGGACAGAGACAAGGAATGGTAGATAAAATAAAATAAAAAATTTAAGTGAAAAACGGGATTCTCTGCAGGAATGAAGATCTCTGCAAGGATGGGCATAGGAATTAAATAGTCCTCTTATGTTAAGCATCCCGATTCCTCCCATTGCCATCTCTAAATAAACTTTTTTATTAATCATACCTTAAATTAAATATTTATATTATTCTAATTAAATTCATATAGAATTCAATTCATTTGCAAATAAATTTCATTAAAAAATTCATTTATAAAGTAACTTTCATATTTTAGTTAACTATAAAATTCACTTCAAATAGCTAATTTTATTAATATACACTTAAAATTCATTATCTTTAGGGTTAGTTTGGCATTATTTTTAATTATAAAAGTTATTGTGTTGTATTTAGAAGCATTGTTTTTTTGAAGCTTATAAGTGTTTGATAAACATATTCACAATGATGATGTTGCATTGAAAAGCAGTTTGCTAGATGTTTAGTAATATTATTTATGGAATCTACTTTAACATATAAAATAAGAAATAAGGACATAATATAATAAACATTCTAACTTATTTTACAAGTGAATTATTTTTTTATTTTTCAAATAATAATGAAGTAATTTTTTATAATCGAATTTAATAAATAATTACATTACATTCTTATTAATTATTAATTTATATTTATACACACACACTTTGCTTACACCATAGATGTAAATTGAGTTAAATCCATTGCCTATTTATGAATCAGGCCCAAGAATCAAGTGAAGTCTATTTAGCGTTTAGCACGATTCAGTTCGACTATGTTATTTAAAAAAAAAAAACTAAACAGAACTGAAATTTTCAAATCTCTAAAATTAAAGAACTAGAATCAAACCAAAATAAATGAAATATTGTATTGAACCGAACTGAAAATCGGTAAAATATATTTTGGTTCTTTGGTTCTTTTGGGACAATCGATTCAATTTGGTTCAAACCAGTTTTTTTATTCTTCTTAAAACCAATTAGTTTTTTTTTAAAGGTAAAAAACTATATCTATCAAAAAAATTATATATACATATATAATTTTTTACAAAAACAATAATAAATTAATTATACAAAAACTAATAAACTCAATAAAACAATTTCATTAACATAATCAACAAAGAATTTCAATTTCCTTCATATTCAAGTTAATATTAATTCTGTTACGTTTAATTATTTTTTTTTTAATTAGAGAGGGGAACACCCCACAATATGTTTATGTTTTATTAATATAGCTATATATAATTCTTTTTATTGTTTTCTCTATACTTTTTACTTTTGCAAAAATTAAAAAATTAATCCTTTTTTAATCCACCCTTCATACAAATTAATTAATTAATCCATCTATCTATTTCATCACCTTAATTAATTAATTAATCTCTCAATTAATCCAATCACCTGGTCTCGATAAAACATAATTTCTGTCTGATAAAACATTTTGCCCACCAAAAGCAAAGGTATCTACCTTTCCCTTTCACCCACAAATCCAAATCAAATTAATCAATCAATCTAATCAAGCTCTAAACCCCTCCACTTAATCGTGGAATGAACTACGCAGGTTTTGATCCCCATTCACTAGAGTATGTATGCACTTTTGGAATTTAAATCCAAATCACAAACCCAAATCCAATCAATCCCTAGTCCCCTTTTAATTAATTTTTGTAATTAGTTTAATTTGAAACTAAGGAGCAACTCTGTCCCCTATAATCCATAAGGACTAGAGGGAATACTCTCCTTAATTTTTGGACGTTTTGTTTTACTTTTCTCTATGCACTCATGCCATACTCATGAATTAATCATAATATTATAATTATCATATAATATTTCTTATTCATGAAATTAATTTTCAAAGTCAAATTAAACTTGAAAGCCAAATTTAGATTATTTAACCAAAAACCTAGTTCTCAAGCTCAACCTAGTTCGAGACTAGTGATTTTTATCTTCGGATAAATTAATTGCAAAATTAATAAATTGGAGTCACAAATTGGGTTTTTCCTTCATTTTTCATATAAAATAAATTAGGATGGCGACTCCTGAATCCTTTCCAAAATCAAAAATCAATTTTTCAAATGATAGTCATTTCAATCATGAGCATCAAAAATCATTTCATGACCTCCTTAAAAATTGCTCTATCTTTCCTTAAGGTAAATTTCTCCTGAGCAAAAGAGGGGTGTCAGGGCGAGGTCTCGCACATTTTTTAAAAATAAAAAGGAAAATAAGAGGATTACTATTTGGTTAAGGAAAAATTTTTCTAAAATAATTTTCATTTGGCTCATTAAGTATAATTTGACTTTCATGCATCACTTTGTACAATAAATGCTCATTGCCTAATCTAGCTTTAGAAAAACTTTTGGATTGTGAGTAGTATTGATTCGATAACTCTCTTTGAGTATGTTGGGAGATAGCAAAAGCATTCTACCCTGCAACGAATCTCTAATTATTTCGATAGTGTAATGAGTAATCAGTATCATTGGACCCACGTAAGGCTCCTTGCCTCATATGTGGTTAGGCATATCGATGCTCTAGTAGGACGGGAACCCTTAACAAACCATCCTTCACCCTTATGCATATAGTCACCCTAGCACTGACTCTAGGTTCTATATAAAGTAATAATGGAAACATTCGTGCATATACTTATGAAACCTTTTTTGGCATGCATCATAATATTGTCATACATACATGAGAAACTTGACAAATCTAAACACCTCAAAGGCCCAAACTGGTGGTCCGTCACTTAAAACACAATAACCTCACACACCCACCATATCAACCTTTAAACCTGGTGACCAACCATATGAAAGAAATCCTTTTCCCAACACACCTTCATATTCATTCTCTTTTTCCCTTCATAATTCTATATTCTTACCCAATTTTCTGTCTGTTTTCAAGGTACCAATGGCCAACACATCTAGCCTTTCAACCAAGATGCGATAAACACCTTTTTCACCAACCTCCTAAAGAAACAAGAGGAGACTTTCCAAGTCGCACTCACTACTACCCTTAAGAACCAAGTCGACACTTTCACTAATGCTCTTAATGCCTAGTTTGCCACATTCACGAATGCTCTCAATTTCCAATGCCAATCTATCATTAATGACCTCAAGGAAATGACCAATACTACCATTGCTCCTCCCCCTGCTTAGCTTGCTTCCACTTAAGCTAGAACTAGTCATGCCTCCACTTTTACTTCTCCCATTATCGATCTGACTGATAAAGGGAAAGCTCCTGAGACCTCTACCTTTCCTCCACTTTATGTGAATGCAATTGCTCCTACTCTTACTGTGAATCCTTTTCAAAATGGAGATTTCTTCAGCTTCTTCAAAGCCAAGAAACTAATGGAGAAATTTGAGGCCATACAGAGGACTATCAAAAAAATCAAAAAGCATGAAGATATGATAGATGTTGATTCACTTGCTCTCTTCTTGAATGCTCGAGTTCCACCCAAAGACCCACCTCAAGATGTATATGAGTGCAACGACATCATTTGGTGAGGATGATGAGCTCATTGCTTAATTATTCTAATAATCTTTAACTACGTCTACCATTAAATGGCTCTTAAATATATATCAGAACCACAAGAAAATTTAGGATGGCATCTATAATACTTTTGTCAAGCAATACTGCTATGACATTGAGGTGGATGTCACTCGCTGAGATCTAAAAATCACTAAGCAAGGCTAAAGAGAGTTCTTCACCATATTCCTTATAAGGTGGAGGGCAAAAGCAGCCTAAATGGTGAACTGTCCATCCAAAATAGAGCAAATTAACATCATTGTCAAATATTTCCTTCTCCAATACTAGACTTATCTGCAAATGCAGTACCTCTCTAGCTTTAAAAATCTCATTGCCACCACCACTAAGATCAAGGATTTGATCCAATCAAGATAAGTCAAGGAACAGTCCTCTAGTTCGAGGTATCACAAGAACACTAACTATGCCACCAATTCTACTATCCAAAGAGAGAGGGGGGTAAATGTTGTCTCCAGTCACTAGCCGATGAAGCTAGAAACAAAGAGGACTTTCTCTGAGCTGGGTATGACCCTCATCTTTTATAAGAAAGCCTTAGAGGCTAATCTGGTTAAGCCATTAGAACCACGACCTCCTCTAAACCCCTTGCCCAAAGGAGACAATGCTTATGAGATATGTGACTATCATCAAGCGCCAAGCATAAAAATGATGAGTGCAAGGCTCTGAAGCACAAAATTCAAGACCTCATTGATAGCAAAGACATTATTGCTCCCAAGCCTAAAGTCTAACACCACCATCAATCCTTTTCCAAACAACAGAGCTCACCTAACCATCTTAAGTTTCACCTAATAATTGGCACTTTGAGAAGAATTTCAGCCCTTTTATGCTCGAGTCATCTAAGTCTGAGTCCGTGTTGAGTCACTTGAGTCTGAATCTAAGTCTAAATCTTTTGATTTTGTTTTTGTTGAAACCTTTTTTTAGGTTTGAGTATGTTAAGTGCTGCCCTTTTGAGTATATTTCACCTTCTAGATTTATTCTTTAATGTAACCATTGTGGGAATTTTATCAATAATAAAAAGTTTGAACTTTTTGATTACTTTAATTTTTTTCTGATTCATCTTTAAAGGGGACATCTAAAAAAAACAAAACAAAAAGAATGAAAAGAATGAAAAATAAAAAAAATGAAAAAGGCAAAAGGATCAATTAATTATGGCACAGGGAAAAAATAAAAAATCCCATTGCATTCGCACGGCACTAGTGAAAAAAGCTCATAAGCTATTTTGCATGAGACAAGGACATAATAGGGATGATCCAAGCATCATTGTTCATAAGATCCTGATCTATATATACAACAAACCTATCAAGGGAAGCCATGGAGAATGAAGACAAATCGAAAGGTATCCTGACCAACTAAATGCCATTGATGAAAAGAGAATAGATGCTTTGTACAATATTCAAGGTTATCAACGAAGACTAGCTAAGCACTTCAACTAAAAGGTGAGAGATAAAGGTTCACAAGAAGGAAATATAGTTCTGGGAGAAATCCAAACCCCTATTCATGATATAAGAGGAAGTTCAAACTGAACTAGGTTGGGCAGTACATGCTCAAGATGATCTTATCTGACAAAGGTGCCATTCTCATAGATGTGGATGAAAATGTATTCTCCCATCTTTATAAACTGAATCAGCCGAAGTGATATTTCATATGAAGATGACATTTATATTTCATTTTTATTTTCATGCATTTGTACTCATAACTACGTGGACCTGATTCTCTCTCAAAGAAAACAACTGAAAAAAAAGAGAAGATATAAGGGATACATAGACAACCTGACTCAGGTGCGATCCAAGCTATAATAACAAAAATATTTTTGCTTCACATGACAAAACATCACATTCTCATTTTCTCTACGCCTAATACAACATTCATTCAATTTCTTTTACCTAAATAAACAAAAAAAGAGAAGAAGAAGAAAGAGCTCGCTATGTTGAAAACCCAAAAGGGCGACTTAGGCAGAAATTAGAGTAAAAGAAAAAGATATCTCATTTAATGGTTATTAAATTTTTACAAAATGCAACCCATCATCACGACAGAAGGATAGCCCTTTAAATGTCATATATAGTTTATCCTGTATCGTGTAGTCCTATCAACCTACAAGTATTTTGAATAAAAAGCAAAAGGGTCATGTCTAAAGTCATGGTCTGACTAGTCCTCCTCTACATCCTAAGGTGCACATCTCTCATATCCTCATTAGAATCAGAGTCCTCCATAATCTCCTCAGATGGGCACAACCCTCCTCTAAGTCTCTGTATCTCCCTCTGTCATAGCAGTGAGAGTACCAACAAAATCAAATTTGCTCCCACAACAGTATCAAAAACCCTCTCCTAAGTACCATCAATTTTGAAACTGCTCCCAAAATAAAATCCTCCTTTGTATTCTAGAAAATACAGTCCTCCTCCCAGCCTTAATTGTAATAGTCCTTCTCCAAACCTCTAATGTAATGTCACCCTATTATTTACCGCAGTCACATTCGCCTTTGTCACTGCCATTGCAGTTTGAGTCACTGTCATAGCCTATGTTGTCATACCTCCTGTAGATCCTTAAGTCTCCTTCAAAGATTGAGTCACCTCCTCTATTTGTGTTGCAATCCTTTTTCTACCGATGGCACCTCTTGTAACATCTCTCTCTGTAGTTGCGTCACTCTCTATTACCCTTAGCAGAATAGCTTGGCAGCTCTTTCTCAACTAGCCAAACCACTTTTATCAACTACCTGCCATACCTCTCTATGGTCCCAAATGAAATCTCAGAATAAACAACATGATAACTCTTTTAGAACAACATAATAGCTCTAGTAATGGAAGTTGTGATCCGCGCAAGACTCTAAAAAAGGAAAACTAAGGGCATATCATGAGTATGCCTCATCTGCTTTAAAACCCTCATCCCCTGGTGAAAGGTCATTCAAATGAAACCCAACAAGCAAACCACTCGACACCCAAGCTCCTCAATTATGAGAGATCTAATCCTTTACCATTGCTAATGCTAAAATATATCCTTTTGGGTAAGCTCTGATAGCCATTCTGTCTAATCTTTGACCAAGCCTCAGTAAGGCATATGCAGTACTGATAAGTAGGGGCCAGCACCTGAAAATGATCCAGCAACCACACTTGTAAAATAACCCAAACCTAAGACCAAACACCCATAAAGCAACTCTAATAGAAAGGGTAAGAACAGATAAATTTTTCTCATCTAGAGAATATCTGGCAAGATAGTCCATCTCTCTAAACTCTAAAAAAAGTAATCGAGACTCATCAGTGTCTCTGTCAGCATGGCTCTAACCATAAATCGCCCTTGTTTCATCTGCCACTTTGGCATCATCCTAACCAATGGACTCATGAAATAGTTATCCAATTCTCAAATAGAAAATCAAGGCCCTCATCTTTGAGTCTCTGCCCCTCATATCTCTCTAGTCACAAGAATCATGGAACTTCTCAGTCATAATGATCAAATCCACTTGACCATCACCGACTACCATCTGGCTTACGACATCCTAAGGTAAATCCAAAAAACTCTTAAAAAATCTAGGATATGCCAAACTCTAAACTCTAGCACCACTAGAATTGTCTTCGAGTTACAGCCAAGCCATAGTACTGAACTCCTTGAGAATAAGCATAGATCCTTCTCAGCAGTACAAAATAGAAAACATGTGCCACCATATCCCAAAACTTGAAGCAAACCTTTAAAAAAATCTCAATCCACTCGAACTCCTCATAATGACAGCATAGCAACTATCCCATACTAACCCAAGTTGAGTTTCTCAACCTTGTCAAGTTTCTCAGTCAATAAATGCATGGCTCCATAGACATAAAAATCACATGAAAAATTGCATTCACAAAGAAAATGTGTGAATTCACCCCCTTGTGTCCATACATTCATCCATTACATGCATCAGTATAAATCATTCATGGCATAGAAATTAAACAAAAGGTCCATGAATTCTGAAATATGCATACATAAACATGCATCATCTATGCACAAACATATATTGCATAAGCAATTATCTGCTGCCATGCTTAATAATGCATAAGCCAAGCTAATAGCATCTCATAAAGTTGACCAGTGCCTCCCCGAAGCTGACCGACATCTCTTGAGGTTGATTAATACCTCCTCAAAGCTTACCAACATCTTTTAAGGCTAACCAGTGCCTCCGTGAAGCTGATCAATATCTTTTAAAGTTGACCAGTAACCCCTTGAAGCTAATCGACATCTCCTAAAGTTGACTAACACTTCTTTAAAGCTGACCAACATCTTCTAAAGCATACCAGTACCTCCTCGAAGCTGACCAACATCTCTTGAGGTTAACTAGTGCCTTTTCAAAGCTGATCAATATCTGCTGAAGCTGATAATGCCTCATTGAAGCTAACTAACCACTTTCAAAGATGATTGGTACACATTGAAGCTTACCAACATCTTTTCAAAGCTGACTGATACCCTTTTATCCAAACCCATCAATTTTCACCCACAAATATCTAGAAAGAATCACCTAGACATCCTTATGGTTCATTTTTCATTACCTTTTATTTTTGAATTGATCATGTCCTCCATCCATAAACATCTAAATTCTTACTTAGAAGTCAATTTGGTTTCCTTTTCCATCATCGTTCATCTTAAAGTCAACCACATCTTTCATTTATAAATGTCTAAACAGTGATATCCCCGTGGTTCCTTTTCCAACTTATTTATCCAAATTTGTCCGAGTATTTCTCCCAAATACATCTAATTTAACCATCTCTATGGTTCCTTTCCCCCCCCTTTTTATCCGAATCAACTAAATCCATCAATGCACCCAAAAATATCTAGCCACCAGTCTAGATATCCCTTTGGTTCTTTTTTTTTTGCTTCCATTCACCAGCCACATTTTCCACTCATAAATGTTTAAGAGTAATTGCTTAAACATTCTTATGGTTCTTCTTACCATCTTCCCTTTCAACCATGGCTTTCATCCAAATATGTCTAAGTACTGACCTAGATATCTTTTTGGTTCCTTATACCATCCCTTCTTTTGGGTTTACTATCATCATAATTGCCTTACAAAAAAGACAATTCTAAAGAGGGGGCAGCTATAAACTCTTAATTTTGCATTCTCATCATCCAATTGTAACTTAACACCTATTAAGTTTAATGCGCTACACAAAGCTATTACAATGGTCCTAATCTATAAATAACCAATCTTTAAAAAAAAAAAAAAACTGCCACATTAGCGACCGCCAATCAATTCTAAAGGCTAGGAGGCACCACCAACCTCTCCGATGGCTGGTCTCCCTTTTGCCCTCCAAAATTTCGATTTTGCCCTCTAACCTTTTTTTTTTTTTGAGCATTTTTTAACCTCATCCTTTTAGTCTTTTCACTTGTTCACTTTTCAAGTTACCCATATCCCATTTTCCTATAAATACTCCCTCAATTTCTTAATTTTACTTACCCTTTGACTTAGAGTTGATAGCTATCTTCTAATTCCTATCTTCTTTTCCCTCTAATCACTCTCTAATTAATTAATTAATTAATCTTTTTAATTAATTAATTATCTCACTATAACCAAGTTAATTAATATTTTTAATTAACTAAAAATCTTTTTTAAATTAAAATTAATCACTCAATTAATTAATTAATCTCTTTAATTAATTAGTCACTTTTCAAAATCAAATTAATCATTTTTTTATCCACCCTTCATATAAATTAATTAGTTAATCATTTTAATTAATTAATCAATCTATCCATTTCATCACATTAATTAGTTAATTAATCATTTTAATTAATTAATTAATCTCTCAATCAATGTCCAGTAAAACACTCTGCCCGCCAAAAGTAAAGGTATCAGCCTTTCTTTTTCACCCACAATCCAAGGTCAAATCAATCAATTAATCCCTAAACCCCTTCACTTAATCATAGAATGAACTATGTGGGTTTTGATTCCTATTCAATGAAATATGTAGGCACGTTTGGAATTTAAATCCAAATCGCAAATTGCAAATCCAATCAATCCATATTCCTTCTTATAATTAATTTATATAATTAGTTTAATTTGGAATTAAGGAGTGACTATGTGGTTCCCCTAGAATCCATAAGGACTAGAAAGAACACTCTCCTTAATTTTTAGATTTTTTATTTTACTTTTCTCCATATACTCATGCAATGCTTTTGCATTAATAATGATATTATAATTGTCATATAATCTTTATCATTGAGAAGATTAATTTTTAAAGTCAAATTAAACTTAAGAGCCAAATTTAGATTATTTAACTAAAACCTAGTCCTGAGCTCCACTTGGTTTTAGACTAGTAATTTTTATCATTGAGTAAATTAATTGCAAAATCAATGAATTAGAGTTAGAAATTAGATATTTCCTCAGATTTTCCATTTGAAATAAATTAAGGTGGCGACTCCTAAATCCTTTCCAAAATCAAAAATCAATTTTTCATATGATAGCTGTTCTGATCGTAAGCACCGAAACTCATTCCATGACCTTCTTAAAAATCACTTGGCTTTTCCTTAAGACAAATTTCTTCTGAGTGAGGAAGAGGTATTTGGGCGAGGTCTCACACCTATTTGTCAAAGTCAAGCACATTCTCCACCCATAAATATTCAGGGGCAATTGTTTAAACACCATGTAGTTCTTAGAATTTCACCTATTTTAGTTTTAATTGCTTTGAATTCAATATATAAGCTTTTAATTCACAAAATAGATGCTAAAATTACCTTTTTAAATTGTGATTTAGAATAATTTACATGGTGCAACCTGGAGGTTGTGTTGTTTTTGGTATAGAAAACAAAGCATGGCCTAAAATAAGCTCATAAGCAATGGCATGAGAAATTTGACAATATTTTAATATTTGATGGTTTTTCTTCTATTGAAGTAGATAAATGCATTTATACAAAATCTATTAATGGTGAATGTGTGATTATATGTTTATATGTGGATGACATGTTTATATTTGGTACTACTCTTGATGTGGTACTTATAACTAAAGAGTTTCTTGCTTCTAAATGTGATATGAAAAATACAGGTGAAGCAGTGTGATACTGGGTATTAAAATCATAAGGAAGGATGATATGAAAGATATGGGTGGAGTAGTGTGATACTAGGTATTCCAATCATAAGGAAGGATGATAGCACAATACTATTGCAAGAACACTGTATTGAGAAACTTGTTAAGAGGTTTGGACACTTTGATGTCACACCAGTGAGTACCCCTTATAATATTAACTCTCAATTAAAGAAAAATCAAGTGACCCTATCACACTATTTGAGTATGCACAGGTTATTTGGAGCTACTGCATTTAATGAATTTCTCTTGATCTGATATAGCTTGTGCTGTGTGCAAATTGAGCAGATATATTCACAATCCCAATAAAGATCATTAGGCTGCTATAGTCAGACTAATGAAATAATTTAGAGATACCATGAACTATGGAATTTTTTATCGTGGATTTCCTATTGTATTAGAAAGATATAATAATGCTAACTGGATTTCATATTCAGATGAGATAAAATCCACTAATGGTTATGTATTCACTCTTGATGGTGTGCAGTTACTTAGAAATCAGCCAAACAAACAATTATTGCTAAATCCACCATGGAGTCAGAGTTTCTAACTTTGGAATTGGCTGGCAATGCGGCTAAGTGGTTGAGAAACTTCTTAATGAATATTCCATTGAATATAAAACCAACACTTTCTGTATTTATACATTGTGATTGTCAAGCAGCAATTATAGTTGCAAAGATTAAAACCATCAATGGTAAGAGCAGACACATTCGTCTGAGATATGATATTGTGAAATAACTATTGAAAAATGGAGTTATATCCATTGATTATAAAGTCAAAAGTGAATTTGGCTAATCCTCTTACTAAACCTTTAGGAAGAAAGTTAATTCTTGAAACATCAAGTGAAATGGGACCTGAGCCAACTTAAGTGATTAAAACTGGTGGTAACCCAATCTCTGTGATTAGAGATCCTATGAATAATGTTCATATGGGTAATAACAAATCACTTATTAATCTTGCTAGCACAATTAGTTTGTCCCTTCCTATGGTATGAGTAGTGCTAGACCATATTAAATGAGACGATCTGCTGAAAGCTCTTAATGAATTTCATATCCCTTGTGGGTTGTATATTTATTGTAGAATATACTTGATGAAATCACCTATATAAGTATGGACTAGGCCACTCCTATGAGACTGTGGTTAAATCTCTAGAGCACTCATGTATTACCAAGTGCGTGCATGGCTTATTTGCACAACACTGCATTGAACAACAAAAATTGTAGGGTTGTAATGTGATTGGTAAGATTTAACATACAAGAAAGAGTATTTAGTTCATAGAAACTAGAAATTTCACCAATAGCTCTGTATGTTATGTCTTATCTTTCTAGTTCTGATTTATAGTCTAAAAGACACTAAATTTGAAGCATTTACGCTCATGTTCTAACCTAGCAAAAATTATTTTTTTTACTTCAAAACTTCTTCAAATATGTGGGGATTGTTTTAAGATTTTGTATTTCAAAAGCAAATCCCACTTTTATTTCCTCACATTTATTTTACTTAGCTTTGACCACGTAATTTTCAAATCTAAACTCTTATTATTTTGAAGCGTTAATTTATTGTTACAATTCCAATCCTTATTTTTTGTGCAATTAATATGATATTGTTTGTTTTAAGCAATGTTGCAATTTTCTATTATAAATACTTGTGTTTTGCTAAGCTTAATTCATAAAAAAAAAATAATAATAATCACACTTGCTCATTCTTTCTTTTGGGTTTATGGAAATTAAAAATTCTTGTTGTTACTACTACCTAGTTTCTAAACTAGAAGACTTGTTGAATCCTAAGGGATATGTTTGTAAATCCTTAAGGATAGTGCTTAGTCACACCTCGGGGTTTATATTGCTTCCAATTCTTTGCTACTTTTACCAATATTTATAAGAGCACACTGCACTGTCTTGATCAAGGCATATCCTAGATGAGTGTGCCATTGTGAGGCATTGTCCAAGCACCTATTCAATCTACTAAAAGGGAATCTAAATGCTCATTTGGAAAATAACTTATGGTGAAGCCCTCAGACTTAGATTGATTGATTTTGAAAAAAAGCATTTATAGTTGCCACCTTAATTTTATTTTAATTAGGAAAAAGATTAAGGGAAAAATCCAAATTGACTCTAATTATTATCCCAAAGGAAAAAAGTATACTAGCCTTGAAACTAAAGAGGATTTAGAAACTAGATTTTTAGTTTATTTTAACAAAAATAGTTTGGCATTTAATAAAATTGTGACATAAAAATAATTTCATGAATTATTGTGAGGTCTCGCCCAAGCACCGATCCGATCCACTAAAGGGAATTGAAATGCCCATTTGGGAAAGAACTCACAAGGAAGCCCTCGAGCTTATCTTTGATAGGTTTGAAAACTATTTCTTGGAGTCGCCACCTTAATTTATTTTTATTTGGGAAAATATAAGGAAAAAACCCATTTGACTCCAATTATTACCCAAAGGAAAAAAGATCACTAGTCTTGAAACCAAAGAGGATTCGGGGACTAGGTTTTCGGTTTAATTTAACAAAATAAGTTTGGCCAAATAATATAAAAGTAACTTAAAATATATATTCATCAATAATTTAAAATGCACGGACAATTTATAATATGCATGATCATTGATTCCACATATCCAATAATAAATACAAGTAATAGTCCATAAGAAAGTTAACATTACAAATAAAATCTCAAACATAAGTGATACCTCCTCTAGCCCTTATGGGTTCTAGGGAAGTCACACTTTCCCTAAACTAATCTTAATAATAAAGCAAAGAAACAAACACAAAAGTAAGTGAAAAAGGTGATAGAGACATAGTTGATTAATTTTAATTGGATTCGATGCCTAAACCAAGCATGCCTACGTATCCCTTTGAATAGGAATAAGAACCCATGCAGTTCTCCCTTCTTGCGAAGGGGTTAGTTTAGCCTAGCCACTTTATCATGTTTTATTGATTACTGAGTTGATTAGCTAGCAACCTAAATGAATCAATTTAATTAACTAACTAAAAGAGGCAAGAAAATTAAAGGAAAAGAAGCTTACCTCTGATGGAGGGTGGCGGCTGACCTCGGATGGTGGGCGGCAGCTGGCTAGCCTCAGTAGGTTGCGACTGGCTTTGGATGGCAAGTGGCAGCTAGCCTCAGGGGGCAGCGGCTAGCTTTGGATGGCAGGTGGCGACTAGCCTCAACGGGTGGCAGATAGCCTCAGATGGCCGGCGGTGGCTAGCTTTGGACTGTAGGTGAAGGCTAGCCTTGGGCGGTGGACACAAGCCTTAGGCAAGAGACTTGCCTCAAATAGGTAGGCAAAAAGCCTTAAACTAGTTGGGTAGGAATCAAAGAGAAACCTCGCAACTCACTTTGTGAAGCAAGGAGCAAATGCAAAGCGGTTTGCTTGAAATTATTGCTTTTCAAGCTCTAACAGTTGGTCTTTTAAAGTGTGGGGAGGCCTTCTATATATAGGAGGAGGTTTGAGCATAGAAAACATAAATTTCCAATGTGGGATTGCAAAAAATCATATTTTTGCTGAAGTTGCCATAGAGACCTTTATGGCGTTGCAGAGTGCTTTGCGGCACTATTGCATAGGCCTTTGCGGTTTCGCAGAGGCCTTTGCAGCAACAGGCCTGTTTTGCCATTTTCTCCCATTCTTGCTCATTTCTCGTCCGTTTTACATGATTTCAGTTGTGTTGTACTCATTACTCAGTTTCGAATGATTTGAAAGAGTTTTAAATGCCAAAAAGAAATATTTTATTTTTTTGCATTTTGAGTGTTTTCGGCTTCTGAAGGTTTATTTACTGAGCCCAAGTGCTTCTAAGGTTCAAACACATACTAGAAGGTGTAAAATTAAGGGTTTATAGATTGAGCTAAGGACCATTGATGAGGCTCTTAATGATGAGAGTTGGATGATTGCTATACAAGAGGAACTCAACCAATTTTAGAGAAACAAAGTTTGGTATCTTGTTCCTAGACCCAAAGATCATCCCATTATTGGATGTTAATGGGTTTATAGAAATAAGTTAGATGAGCATGGTTTCATCACTAAGAATAAGGCTAGATTGGTTGCCAAAGGGTACAACCAAGAGGAAGGCATTGATTATGATGAAACATATGCTCCGGTAGCAAGACTAAAGGCTATTAGAATTTTGCTTACTTATGCATGTCATATAGATTTTAAACTTTTCAAATGGATGTTAAAAGTGCTTTTTTAAATGGATTTATTATGGAGGAAGTTTATGTTGAGCAATCCCCCTATTTTGAACATCATGAACATCCCAATCATGTCTTTAAATTAACCAAGGCCTTGTATGGTTTGAAACAAACTCCTAGAGCTTGGTATGAAAGGCTAAGTACATTTCTTTTGAAAAATGATTTTGTTAAGGGCAAAGTTGACACAACACTTTTTGTAAAACGACACAAAAATGACACTTTAATTGTTCAAATTTATGTTGATGATATTGTATTTGGTGCTACTAATGAACATCTTTGTGAAGACTTTACCAAGTGTATGACTAGAGAATTTGAGATGAGCATGATGGGTAAGCTTAAGTTCTTCCCAGGACTACAAACCAAGCAATGCAAAGATGGCATCTTCATCAACCAATCTAAATATACAAGAGAGCTTCTCAAGAAGTTTGGCATGGATGGCTGCAAAAGTAGCAAGACTCCAATGAGCACATCAACTAAGCTTGACAAAGATGAAAAGGGTAAGCCTGTAGATGAGAAGAAATATCGAGGTATGATTAGTTCTCTTTCCTACCTTATGGCATCTAGACTCGATATAATGTATGGTATTTGTTTGTGTGCACATTTTCAATCTTGTCCTAAAGAATCTCATTTGTATGCGGTTAAAAGAATTTTGAAGTATTTACATGGCACATTTCATTTAGGGCTTTGGTATCCTTGAAATTCATCTTTTACAATAATTGGTTTTTCGGATGCAGATTATGCTGGTAGTTTGCTCGATAGAAAAAGCACTTCCAAAACTTGTCATTTTCTTGGTGAATGTTTAGTTTCATGGTTTAGCAAGAAATAAGTTTCGATCGCCTTGTCCACCACTGAAGCGGAATATGTGGCGGCGGGTTGTTGTTGCACTCAAGTTCTTTGGATGAAACAATAACTCAAAAACTATGGTCATATGATTGATCACATTCCCATCAAATGTGATAAGTGCCATAAATCTTTCCAAAAATCTTGTCCAACATTCTAGGAGTAAGCATATAGACATTAGGCATCATTTCTTAAGAGATTATGTGCAAATAGTGATGTTGTATTAGAATTTATTGATACAAGTAACCAACTTGTTGATATTTTCACAAAACCCTTGAATGAAGAAAGATTAAATTTCATAAAAAGTGAAATTGGTATGCTTGATGGGAGCTTATTACCTTAGATTTTATAAATTACATAAAGTTTTTTTTTAATACATCAAAATTGTAGGCATTTTATGACATTCTTATTCATATTTTATTTTAATATTTAATCTTGAATTGAGGTGACTCTTAATTCAATTAAAATCAAGTTTTTAACTTTGTGGATTGTTCTTGAATTTTTGGTTGCATATTAGTTGTTTTATGGTTGATTTTTGGTCTATTTGACTTCAATTGCTTAAATTTCTTTTCAATGACTTGTTGATATCTTGGTATATGAAATGTATAATTGCATTTATTTTGACCTTGAGTTGTAATGCCAATTGCATTGCACATATTCTTCATCAAATGTTTTCACAATTCTCTGATTTTTCAAAATTCACGATCGCGACATAGAAATAGCGCTCGCAAAATTTAAATTTTTTATCATTGTTGATTAGCCTGTAGAATCTCACTCGTAATTGCTAAATCGCAAATATGACTTTTGAATTTTTCAAAAATCATGGTCGCAACTTAGAGTTTTGCAGCATTCAAAACTAGTTGTTTTTCAACAAATATTTTTGCATTTAATTCAAAAACTAGCCATTTTCTGATCGTTTTTCACCTATTTTTGCCTATAAATACCCTATTATTTTAGTTTTTACCTATCTTCTAACTCTCCAAACTCCTTCTTACTTAAAATTTCTACTACTTTTAAACTCTCTTCCAACTTTTCTCTCTTTCAAGCTTTATATTTCTTCATCTTTTCAAACTTTTCTTCACAAATGAATTCTAGGAGACCATCTAGAAAAGGGAAAGAAGTCCAAACTTCCCAACAACTCTCTCCTCTTGAACTCATGAGGGGAATTACTCAAGAGGAAAAACAAAATTTCCTTAGAATTCAAGACAAAACCATCTTACCCTCCAAAATACATTCCTTAGTGTGTCTCAAAACTTTAGGAATTGAGGATAACATCATTGGCTACCTTAAAAATCTAGAATGGGGAAAGTTTGTTTTTGTTGATGAAGATGGGTATGATGAATTAACTAGGGAGTTTCTTGCAACTTTAGTAGTACACAAAAAGCTCCATCCTACCCGTGGTCATTACGCCATAGATTTCTGATTTTTTTGGTCACCTCTATAAGCTTTCCCTTAGTGATCTTGCTAACATCTTTGGTCTCCAAATTGAGGGTGCCTACACCATTAATGAATTCTCCCTTGAACTCAATTCTTTTTGGACTGAAATTTCCATTGAACCCAAATTTGATCCAAAATCCTCCCTTGTCAAACACATCAAGACACTTTCTCTTTGGCTTCTTCATAAGATTGTCACCCTCACCATAAATGCTAGAGGGGATGGAAATGAAAAGATTTCCCAAAGAGATCTTTTCTTCCTCTATGGTCTTGTCAAGGGAAAACCAATCCAAATAGCTAGATTTCTAGTAGACCAATTTCTTCACCTTTCCTCAACAAAAAGGGCACCATTCGGCTCTCTTCCCACATTTTTACAATAGCCAAACATGTTGGGGCTCTTACTCCACCCAACAAAGCTATTCTCCAAATACCAATCAAAAAATCCCTTATTGATTTCAAGATTAAGAAGAGGAACCCCAAATAGCACCTATTGTCCCTCCATCTCAACCTCAAGATGAGACCAATAAACTTTTTCGTAAAGTCTTGAAGAGACTTTCCCTTCTAGACCATATTCACCAAGACATATTTGATATGCAAGGTCATATGGGTCTCCCTCAATGTAACTTACAATATTGGGAATTTAGTGAAGAAGAGGAGGAGACACAAGAAGAGGGCCCTCATCAAAAAGAAGAGGAACCTAAAGAATAAAGGAGATGCTTCTTAGATTTTCCTTTTCAAATTTCTTCTTTCTTTTGTTTATTTTGCTTTGTTTCAAATTTTTCTTCTTTATGTTTTTCATGCATTGTAATGTGGCATTATCCAAATTCAAATGAATACAATTATATATTTTCTTCAATTCACTCTTGTTTAATTTTTGATATTTCTTTTTGATATTGCCAAAGGGGGAGAAACCTTTAAGAACTTAAATATAAAATAAATATGTTAAAATAAAAAGGGGAGATTATGTTAAGGGGGAGAAATATTTATGTTTAAGGATTTAAAAGTTCAAAAAAATTTTATGTTGATCTTGCATCAATTAAGAGGGAGTATTCTTAATTCAATTTAATTTTAAGCTATTTTATTTTATATTCAATTTGATTGTCAAAATCAAAAAGGGGGAAATTGTTGACATAATTTATTTCAAAACTTAGTCAATCTTTATTTTAATCTTGTTAATCAAATTGAAAGCTATCTAATGTTTGTTCAAGTGTTTGTTTTGCAGAATATACCATATTTATTGATTGAAATTGAAAGGAAATCAAAATCTTCTAAAGTATATTGGATTGCTTCTGAGTCGCCACCAAGATCAATAAATCATGACCGCGACCATGAAATAGCGATCGCGACTATGTAATTGCGACCAAGAAACTTAAGAAGCCAATTTGATCAATTTCACTCAGAGTGAATCACAACCTCAGTTGCAACCATGACCAAGGGTGCGATCCTAGTTTTGTGAACCGCGAATTGGTAGTCGCGACCGCGATATTCATACTAAGATCCAAGCTTGCAATGGATAGTTGAAGAACTAACAAGAAGATGCCATGTGTTATCTATTCATTATGAATTATGAAGATCGCAATTGGGAAATGTTAGAAGTGACCTCAAAAATGAAGTCGCGACTGCGAAAAAGGCTTAGCGACTGCGACCCAGATCTGATAGTGCATTTAACGCAAGATAATGTGGCTGTTATGAGGATTCTTCTTAGTTATCTCTTTGTAACAAGAATTTGGAGGGAAGAAGCTATAAATACCCCCTCCAAAGATCCTCATAATGATCCAACAACTTTCATTTAAGCCAAACTCTTGCAATTTTAATTCTCAAAGCCTT
>CANTUT010000477.1:0-125000 GCA_947687605.1 Reutealis trisperma
TCTTAGCCCATCTTATCTCAATCATCATAAACTGATCCACTTTCCTAAGTGGCACTGTGTTATCCCGATTCCATTTGTCAACCACAATCAATATGCAATAACAATATTAATTCATCATTCATAATCACATGCTAATGTGCATTTATGCAGTAATATTGCATAATATATATATATATATATATATATATATATATATATATATATATATATATATATATATATATATATATATATATATATATATATATATATATATATATATGTATGTATGTATGTATATGTATATTAGAAAGTATCACTCATCTACTTAACTCTAAAAATAAAGCAAAATGACTCTTAATATTCTTGTCAGAATTTCGGTAGAATTTTCCCTAAAACTAGAACTTTACCCAATTGTAACAAAGAAAACATGTACTTCTAAACATTTACCTCAATTCACAATAGTCAATAATAATTCCATAATTCCCCCTGCTAAGGCTCCAACTCAAGCAACAACACAACTAGATCCAAACCGCAAGCTATAATCAAAATTAATCTTAATAATATCTATTAACTTATATCATTAATTAAATTTCAAGTTCATCATTTCAATTAAAATAATTCCACTTATTTTTCATAAAGTTCACATAAGATTAATTTTATCATATTAAATTCATTTCTAATCTAAATTCATAAAATTATCAATTAACTAATTAAATCTAATAAACATAAACTTAAATCAATTTATAATTCAATAATAATTGAAATTCAAGAGTTTTTACCTAGGTAAAATTCAATTGAACGAATGTTAGAAATTGCATCGAAATGACAAGACGAAGCTGCTGGAACCACCATGCACGTCTACCCATCTTTGCTGCTGATGGCAAACCAGGATGAAATTCATGCCATTAGGTGCATCTTGGTGTGAGCAGCTCAAAAATGCTAGCCACTCTTTGCCACTCACCGCCGGTGAGCAAAAAATGGAGCATCAAGATTCGGTCACCCATTTTTTAATCTCACTCTCTATCGACTTTCAAGGGGCATGGCAGGTACTATCTTGAAGCTCTCATCATTAGTAGCATAATACGACCAATTTCATCATATTCCATAGTTGGAATCAGCCGAAATCTTTATCTGAAGTTTCGAATGGCGACGCCTCTTTGACACGTAAGTACGCCGCTAATATTTCCCAATTTTGGTATAAACCACCTCCCTCAGACTTGCCAAACACCCACCTTCACAGTGGTGGTGGCAGTGCTCGTCATTGCTGATTGGAAGTTAGCCGGTAGCCCTTACCACTCTCGGCATTTCTCTCTCCCTCTCACTTCTGCTTATTTCTAGATGTAGCTAAAAGAGTATAAGAGTTTTTGGTAAAAGGAATTAAGTGCTAAGTCTTGGTGTGTGTGTGTGTGTCTATATATATATATATATATATATATATATATATATATATATATATATATATATATATATATATATATATATATATATATATATATATATATATATATATATATATATATATATATATATATATATATATTAAAAGAAATTTTAAATAAAATCTAACAATTTAATAAAATAATATTATTTTTGTACAAAATAAGATTTTATAAAATAAATAAAAATTCAAGTTATTACATATATAATATTTCTAAAATAACTATATACTATAATCTCTCTAAATAATGTACTCAGGGATATTTATGTAATATCCACTTATAATAATTTATTTATTACACTCCCCTTGGATATTACTTGTGCTATAAATATGCCTCATTAAAAACCTTATTAGAAAATCTAATGTGAAAACATATAACTAAAAAAAAGAGTACAATTCACGCAATATTTTGTCATTGCAAAAATTGGTTTATTAAAACTTTTGACCAAAAAAGCCCTATGCAATAAAAACTTGATTAAGGAAAAAGAGTACAATTTTACACTAATTCGCTACCCCTGATAAGGATAACATTTTAACATAATGCATACCAATTCATGAAAGAATGTTGTTCAAATATCACATTAAGTAAAGACTTAGTAAAGAAGTCTAATAGGTTGTCACTCGAGCGAATATGGTAGATATCTCTTATGGAGCTCATGTATATAAAGTATTTTGGTGAAATATATATGTTTAGTTTAGTTGCCCTTGATATATCCACCTTTAGTTTGTACAATGCATATTGCATTATTCTCAAACAACATAATGAGAGCATCTTCATTGAGGTACTTCAAGACCAAAAAATTTTTTGTAAAATTGTAGTATCATCATAAGTAAGCACATACCCAGTCTGAGATTTACTCTTATATAGATCAGAGAAATAACCATCATCCACATGTAGACCAATGTCAAATATGAATTATATGAAAATATAACCAAATCAATAGTATCTCAGAGATAACACAATAACTCTTTTACACCACTCCCATATCTCTTAGTAGGTGTATAACTAGCCAAGAACTTTTTTTTTTCTTGCAAATGGAATATCATGCATGATGCACTTTGTAAGATACATGAGTGTCCCTGTAAAACTTAAATATGGTACTTTAGGACCAATAGCTTCTTAGGTCTAAAAGGGTCTTTATTCTCTTCTAGTAAGTGGATACCAATAATGTGCTCAAGAGAAAAGATTTATCTAAGCAAAATTTCTTAAGTACCTTTTTCATATAAATAGACCAATATATTAGGACTCTTTTGGGGATAAATAATTGATCCACAGGCTGATACAAAATTTTGTTTCTCCTAAATTCATCTCAAACTCACTTTTCAAGAGTTTGTTAGGAGTCCCATTCAGATTATCAATATATACTGCAATAATAACATAATCATTCCATTGTAATTTATGAATACATATAGACATAATATATTATTCATATATCCTTCTTTGAATAAGGATCCAATCAAATGATTATACCACCTACATCCAAATTTTTTTAATCCATATGGGGATCTCAGCAATTTGATGTAATACATGTCACATGTTTGATATGTATTTATTTTTAATATCTTTAGTCCTTCTAGAACTCTCATATAAATATCACTTCTCAGGGTGGGCAAAACCAAACCAAAACTAAAAAACCAAACCAAATCAACTAGTTCAATTTGATCCAGTTTGATTTTTAAGGATTTTAGTTTGGTTCAATTTTTAAAATAGGAAACCAAATTAAATTTCAATTCAGTTCGATTTTACCAAAAAAATTTTAGTTTGAACCTAACCAACCAAAATTTATATATATATATATATATATATATATATATATATATATATATATATATATATATATATATATATATATATATATATATATATATATATATATATATATATATATATATATATATATATATTATATTTCATATATAATATAAAATAATATATTACATATTATTATGTATATATATAATATATTATTGATAAATATTATATATATAATTATTCTATAAATAATAAATGTATAAAATAAAGAAGTCCAAACCGAATCGACCCAAACTTTTTCTATTCAGTTTGGTTTGATTTTATACAAAGTTCAATTTCGGTTCAATTTTTATAAAATATAAGTTCGATTTTTCAATTTTTTAATTTGGTTCAGTTTTGAATCGAACTGACCATTTGTACACCCCTAACCATTTTCATAACACACAGAGATTAGATCAACTCCAAAGGAATTAAGAGATTCCAGTTGAGTTGGTTACTCAGCAAAGACAACAACCTATTCCTCCTATTCCTATTGCCCCTATTGCTCTAGTTACTCCTTTTCCTCCAGTGGATCCACCTCAGCCACCAGATGTTCCCTGACAGAGGAAATCAGGTATGAAAAGTTCTTAAAGTTAAAGCTTTCATAATACAAGAGTGATGTGGACCCTATGAATTTCTTGGAAGAATGGAAGATAATTCTCATATAATGAAGATTATAGATAAAAGAGTAGTGGAATTTGCCTAGTATTTAATGAAAAAAGATGCCAAAGAATGGTTTAAGAGGAGCATAACTAGAATACTTAGGAATAATGAAGAAATTACTTGAGAATAGTTTAAGGAAAAAATATTGAATGAGTTCTTATCAGAAAGTGTAAGAGATGCTAGAGTTGTGGAAATTGAAAGTTAGTATGAACCTTAGACATGTCTATTTCAGATTATGCTAAGAAGTTTCCTTGATTGAGCAAGTATGCTCTAACTTTAGTACTTAGTGAAGAAGCAAGAATTCAGTGTTTATGGAGAGGATTGATTGCACCGCTATTTAAAGTTCTAGCTACTTATGAATTTGGCTCTTACTCCAAGGTGGTCCAAAAGGCAAGAATGATTAGAACAGAGAAATGGAGGTAAAGGAATTAGAGAGCAAAAGAAGAAAGCTATGGTTGGAAGTTCCTCCAAATAAGATAGAGATGATAGTCAGGTGAAGAGAATGGATATATTACTACAGTCATCATGTAATTTCAGAGCTTAACAAAGGAGATCTCAAGCTAGACAAAATCCTACTAGATCTACTTCTCATATGAATTATAGTGCAGGTAATACCACTCCATCTAGGGCTTTCATTCATTTATGCCCTATTTGTAGGAAGAAACATAAGGGTCAGAGCTGTGTAAAGATGGATGCTTGTTTTGGTTATAGGCAGTTAGGGCACTTTGTGAAAGATTGTCCATGTGGATCTACAGTTAGACCATAGACTTCTCAGTCCACAGTTTAGATGGAAAGAGTCAGAAACAGTGAGATGCCAACAGGTAGAGGAAATAGTGGTAGAGGCATTGAGATTGGTAGAGATTCAAGGCAAGCTTCTGATCAAGCTCCTATAGGTAGAGGCAAAGGAAGAGTATTTTCTTCAGCATAGGCCTCTAACACTATGGTTACAAGTATTCTCCCTATCCAAACTTTAGATGCATGAGCACTGTTTGATTTTGCGCTACTCATTCTTTTATTTCTTCATGCTTTGCTAAGAAATTATTTGTGGCATGCACATTATTAGAAAATCCATTGGTTGTATCTACACCTTTAAAAGAAGAAATAGAGGTTCAAAATGTTTTTCCTTATTGCATAGTGAAAATTGATAATAAAGAACTAGAGACTAATTGGATAGTACTGCCAATGTTAGAGTTTGATGTAATCTTGGGTATGAATTGGTTGTCCAAGAATTTTGCTACCATTAATTGTCATGATAAGATGATAGTGTTTAGACCTTCTGCAAGGAAAGAATTTGAATATCAGGGAGAAAGGAGTGAAGCACTGTATAATCTAATATCTGCTATTGGAGCAAGAAGATTGTTAAAAAAAAAAGATGTTAAAGGTATTTCGCCTAAATCAGAGATACCGAGTCTGAAGTAAAAGGGATAAAGCATATTCCAATTGTTAATAAATTCCTAGATGTGTTTCCTAAGGAATTACCAGGTTATTATCAGAAAGGGAGATCGAATTCAATATTAAAGTGTTACCGGGAACTAATTTGATCTCCATACCTCCTTATCGCATGGCACCTGCTGAATTGAAAAAGTTGCAGATACAGTTGTAAGATTTGCTTGACAAAGGGTTTATTGATTCTAGCAATTTACCTTAAGGTGAACCTATTTTGTTTGTAAAAAAGAAGGATGGGTCTTTATAGTTATGTATCAATTATCAGCAACTCAACAAAGTCACTGTTCGAAATAAGTATTCACTAACTTGAATAGATGATTTATTTGATCACCTGTAAGGAGAAAGCCATTTCTCAAAGATAGATTTGAGATCGGGTTATCACCAGTTGAGAATTCAAAAGGAGGATGTGCCCAAAATAGTATTTCAAACAAGATACAAACATTATGAATTCTTAGTGTTGCCTTTTGGGTTGACAAATACACCAACTGCTTTTATAGATTTAATGGAGTCTTCAAGCCTTTCTTAGATAAATTTGTGATCATGTTCATTGATGACATTTTTTTGCATCCAAAGAGCAGAGAAAAGCATAAAGAGCACCTCTGTATAGTATTGCAAACCTTCAAAGAGCACCAATTGTATGCTAAGCTCTCTAAATCTGAATTCTAGATGGATAGTGTATGTTTCTTGGGGCATGTAGTCATCAAGGAAGGACTTCGAATGGATCTAAAGAAAGTGGAAGCAATCTTCAAGTGGCCTAGACCCACTAATGTAACAAAAATCAGAAGTTTCTTAGATTTAGTAGGTTACTATTGGAGATTTCTTAAAGATTTCTCCAAAGTAGCACTGTTGACCAGGCTTACTCAGAAGCAAGTAAAGTATCAAAGGTTAGATGCTTGTGAAGAAAGTTTTTAGAAACTCAAGACTTGCCTCACTATTGCATCAGTGTTGGCATTACCATTTGGTGAAGGAAGGTATGCAGTCTATTGTGATGCCTTACAAGTAGGACTGGGTTGTGTTTTGATGCAACATGGCAAGGTAATAGCTTATGCTTCTAAACAGTTAAGGAAGAATGTACTAAATTACCTAACCCATGATTTGGAGATGGCTGCAATACTATTTTCCTTGAAAATCTAGAGATATTACCTCTATGAGGAGACATGTGAGATTTATACAGATCATAAAAGTTTGAAGTATGTGTTCTAGTAAAAAGATCTAAACTTTAGGCAAAGATCTAATCCTTAGGCAAAGAAGATGGATGGAATTGCTTGAGGACTATAATCGTGAGATATTGTATCATCTGGGGAAAGCAAATATGGTGGCAAATGGTCTGAGTCAAAAGTCATTAGGAAGTTTGGCTCACATTCATAAGCACCGGAGATCATTGGTGAAAGAAATGGAAAGCTTGTATGATCTAGGTTTTCGGTTTAAAGTGTCATACTCTAAAGTACTATTGGCTCACTTTCAAGTCAAACCACTATTGATTGATCAAATTAAAGTTGCTCAGGACAGAGATCTTCAGATAGTGAAGTTGAAAATGATGTAGAAGTAGAGAAAGCTCTAAAATTTGCCATTGTAGATGGAGTGTTGTGATAAGGCACTTGATTATGTGTTCCTACAGTTGATGATTTGCAGGAACAAATCATAAATGAAGCACATTATGCAACTTACAATGTACATCCGGGTATAACTAAAATGTATCATGATGTGAAAAGTACTTATTAGTGGAGCGAAATAAAGAAAGACTAGCAGAATTCATGGCAAAATGTTTAACCTATCAACAAGTTAAGTTTAAGTGCTAGAAACCTTCTAGGTTGCTTCAATAATTGCCACTGCCATAATGAAAATAGGAAAGAATCACTATAAACTTCATGGTTGGGTTGCTGAGGACTTCGAGTGGGTATGACTCCATATGGATAGTTATAGATTGGTTGACTAAGTCAGCTCACTTTTTACCTATGAAGACCACTTACTCAGCTTCATAGTATGCATGATTGTACATTGATGAGATAGTATGGCTTTATAGAGTTCCACTCTCTATTACTTTAGATAGAGGAACATAATTCACATTGAGATTCTAGCAAAAGTTACTGGGGTCATTAGGCACTCAATTGGACTTTTATATAGCTTTCCACCCCTAGACATATGGCTAATTAGAGAGAACTATTCAAACTCTAGAAGATATGTTGAGAATGTGTATTCTAGATTTTGGAGGAAACTGGGATAAACATCTACCATTGATCGAGTTTTCCAATAAGAATAGTTATCATAGTATAATCAAAATGGTTCCTTATGAAGCATTATATGGGAGAAAAATGCAAATCTTTTATATGTTAGGATGAAGTTGGTGAGAAGTTCATAGAAGGACCTAATTTGATTTATTACACTTCAGAGAAGATACCCCTCATAAAGGAAAGATTGACAATAGCATTTAGGGGTCAAAAGAGTTACACTAATCCTAAGAAAAGAGATTTATAGTTTGCAATCGACAATTATGTATTCTTAAAGATCTCACCGATGAAGGGTGTTATGAGATTTGGTAAGAATGGTAAATTCTCCATGGTACATTGCTCCTTTTGAGATTTTGGATTAAGTGGAAGAGGTTTCACATCGGTTAGCATTACCACCTAATTTGGATAATGTCAATCTGGTGTTCCATGTTTCAATGCTTAATAAACACATTTCGGATCCATCTCGTGTTTTGCAAGCTCAACCATTGGATCTTAAGCAGGATTTGTCTTACAAAAAAGTCCTTGTAACTATTATTGATAGATTAGTTAGGAAGCTTTGCAATAAGGAAATCCCAATGGTTAAAGTATTGTGGCAAAATCAGACTATGGAAGAATGTACTTGGGAGAGTGAGCAAAGTATATGAGAGAAATATCCCTTTCTGTTCCTAACTATTTGAATTAATATTGTATCTTAAAAGTATTGAATTATTGTTATTTTAATAATTAATATCTTAATGAAATGAAATAATGTTATAAATTGACTAACACGAACCCTTAAAATTACACTCTTTTGTACCATACTAACCCTTAAAGTTGGTTCCCAAGTTCTAGAAGCTAAAACGGGTCAAAAATGGTCGAAAATGGGCTGAACCGGCAAAATCAGGGCCTATGACCGCAGAGCCCAGTGCAGTGACCACATAAGAACATGCGATTGCAGTTTGATGACCGCACGTGGCACTGCAGTGCCCATATGCTATCACTATTTCATTTTGCGATCCCATATTGAAAATTTAGCTTTTTCACCTTTAGCCATTTGCCTATATAAACTAACCCCCAGCTAATTTCCACACTCAACATTGCTTGATCAAATCTTCTAATCTCAAAGCAAGCAATTATTTTTTAGCTTAGTTCAAGAGGAAGGAGCACTTCAATTTAAGGTTTTGTTTTTTTTGGGTAATCATTTCGAGGTTGCTCTCCTCAAATCAGTTTGAGGAAGTTTCGAAACAATGATGTCTGAGTCATCATTCGAGGGCTATCATTCTACTGAGCCAATAAGGTGGAATTGCGATCTAGTTGTTCGTTCCATTCGCCCTATGTCCCTAAGCCTCATCCTTGCAAGGTATTCTTCTTTAGCTTTTTCCTTTCTTTTCTTTTCTTTTCTTTTCTTTTCTTTTCTTTTTTTGTTTTTCTTGTTTTGTTGTTTTCTTTTCTTTTTCTTTTTTTCCCTTTATTGTTGCTTTGTTTCTTTTATATTATTTTGCTTACTTTCTTGATTTCCCCTCTTAAGGATCTTGCATGATCCCTTTCCCTTTTTATCCCATTCTCTTTAATTAGTCATTTTAATTGATGCATGTTAATTAGAATCTGACCTAGTTATCAAATTGATAATCAATTGAACTGGTAAATTTGCTTGTTAATTAAAACCTGACCTAATTGACAACTTGTGATCAATTTGGTTTAATCAGTCAATTAATCAACCCTCCTTTTAATCAATGAATTGAAACATGATAAAAGGCTAAGATTAACCAAACCCTTTTCATAAGAAAGGTGAACTACGTGGATTTTGATTCCCATTCAAAGGGATACATAAGCATGCTTGTTCCAAGCAATCCAATTAAAATAAAGTAACTTCTCCCCCATCATCTTCTTTACATAGTTAGAATTTTCTTTATCCTATTTGGATTAATTTAGGATTTATTTTAGGGAATGTGTGACATTTCTAGAACCCATAAAAGCTAGAAGAAGTATCCCCTATTTTGGATTTTCATTGTAAATTTAATATTTTCATTTTACTTTCTTATTCCCTTAATTACTATATTGTTGAATGAATGGATGTCATGCATTAATTAAATTGTTCTTGCATTATGTTGTTCATGTAATCAATTCTAGTCATTTTGTATTAAATTGGCCAAACTAATCTTTTTTTAAATAAGCTAAAAACCTAGTTCTCAAATCCTTTTTGGTAATTGAGGACTAGTGCACAATTGGAGTCATTTAATTGGGTTTTTACCTTAACTTTTTCCAAATAAAAATAAAATTAAGGTGGCAACTCTAACATCTTTTTAAAATCAACCTATTTGAACCCAAGGGTTCCATGAGCTCAAACCAAAATGAGCATTTTGATTCTCTTTCAACATAATAGACTAATGCTCGAGCGAGGCCTCACGGCAGGCAACTCCACTGGGGACCACCTTCTTTTTAATAAAAGAAATAAGAGGACTATTAATTGGTTTAAATCAAAAGTTTGGAACTTTTAATAAAGAAATGGATTTCATGCATCATTTGCATAGGCTTCTTACCTTTCGATCTATATTTCTTAGGAAAATAATGGATAGAAAGTAACATCAAATGGGTAACCCTTCTTAGGTCTATTCATCAATGTTGAAATCATCCATCCCACGATGAATCCTTTGATATTTTCTAAGATGTAACAAGTATGCACATACCATTGGACCCACATGATGCTCCTTGACTCATATGTGGTTAGGTATATCACTGCTCTAATGTGACAGGTACCCAATTCTAGGCCACTCTTACCCTTTCATATAATGGACCTAAAGCTTGGACCTTAGGTTGTATGCACCCTAAATGAAGCTTATTTGCACATTTATGAAATAACTTTTGATTCCTGCGTTCATGCATAAGACTAAGAACTTTGAATAAAGTGAAAAGCGTGTTTTCCCAAAAAGAAACTGTCAGCCGGAACCCATAATTTACTCGTCACCATCTAAAAGTCTATGATTGCCTTACATCATGATTCCTTTCCCCATTTTCTAATTTGAACATTTATCCGTTTTCTGTTTTGCTTTCACAAGGTACCTAAAATGGCCAAGGAAACTAGCAAATCACCAAAAGGCATTGACCTAGCTGCAACCCATAAAGAGGAGGATGAGCACCAATTAAAGACATTCTTTACTAGTCTTCTCTTAAGGTAAGAAAGACAACTTGAAGCTATTGAAAGAAATTTTCAAACTGCCTTAGAAGCTCAGAAGGCCCTTTTTAGGAATAAAGATAGTCTATCCTTAATGAAATCTAAAATATGATTAGCCAAGTCTCTGTTAATCTAGCTATGACCCTACCTGCCTTAAACCTGAGTCTATTAATCCTTGGCTTAACCCAAATACATGCAAACACTGCTTCTTCCTCCAAAACACCGATTGACTTGACTAATAAAGGAAAAACTATAGCTCATGCCTCACTCATCCTAAGTATTACACCATCCATACATGTACCAAACATCATTGCCCAATCCATGCAAACTCCCAAGATTACCCCATAGCCTATACAGACCACAAATACCATTACCCGCTCTGCTACTTCCTCTCCCAATAATCCTTTTCAAGGGAAGAAACTTTTTTCTCATCCTAAGCTTAAAGCCTTAATGGAGAAGTTTGAAACCATGGAAAAAGACTATTAAAAACTTGAAGAGGCATGATGTCCTAGTTGAGGTTAGTGCCCTAACCCTCTTTTCCAATGCTAGATTTCCACCCAAATTCAACATACCAAACCTTGACAAATTCTGGAACCACCTGCCTCAAAACCCACTTGAAGATGTATGTAGGGGTAGTGAGACCTTTTAGGGTGGATAATGAGATCTTTGCTCAATTGTTCCAATAATCCTTAACCAAAGCTGTAGTAAAATGGCTGCTTGACCTTGATCAAAATCATAAAAGGACCTGGAATGACATATGCAATGCATTTGTCAAACAATACCATTACAATATTAAGGTAGATATTACTAAAAGAGACTTGGAGACTACCATGCAGCTTTCCAAAGTGTCCTCCACATTCCTTATGAAATGGAGGACTAAGGCTACTCAAATGGTGAACCGTCCTACCGAGCAAGAGCATATTGACATCATTGTCAAAAACCTTCTTCCAATTTAACAAAACCACCAGCTGACCCAATACCTTCCAGATTTCAAGGCTCTTATTTCCACTACATCCAAAATAGAAGACCTAATATAGAGACACATTAAAAAGAATCCTCCACCTTTAGACACAAAAAGAACACACCTTACCATGCTAATGTTACCTCCTTAACCAATCAGAAAAGGGGGAGGTATCAGCCATTTCTTATCATCAACCTCTAAGATTGGAAAGGAGAAGTTTCACTAACTTTGGGGTCCCACTGGTTGTAGTTTATTAAAAGGCATTAGAGGCAAAGATAGTGAAGCCTCTAGAGCCTAGAACACCCCCTAATCCACTACCTAAAAATTACAACCCCAATGAATATTGTAAGTATCACCAAACAACTAGGTATAAAACTGACACATGCAAGGCTCTAAAACATAGGATCTAGGACTTTATTGATAGTGGGGATATCATTCCACCGAAGACCAAGCCCAACATTTTGACTAATCCACTCCTAAATCACCAAACTAACTTCATCACCACCTATGACCTTGAAGTTGATCCTATCTCTTTAATTCAATTTGGACCTAAGCAATTTAGTTGAAGAAATGGATCTCATAACCAGAAATGGCAGAATTTACCAAATACCTACCCCTCAGGTCAACCAACCACCCAGATAATCTATCCCACCTCCTGCTGAAAAAATGAAAGGGAGTCTTGAACCTCATGAAGACCCTATCCTCAAACAATTGAAATAGACCTAAGCCAACATATCAATTTGGACCTTAATTCGATCATCTTACCCTCACCGCTAAGCTCTTTGTATAGCGCTAAACCAAGGCCAAGCTCTAATATATATCACTCTTGAAACCTTAGTAGCCTCACTCACCAACACCACCAAAGCTGCTGCCATATCTTTCAATGACTATGACTTTCCTAAAGGGGAACCAAGCCATAACTATGCCTTATACATGACAGTCTTGACCATTGGAAAGACTATCCCAATGGTGTTGGTTAATGATGGGTTAGCTTTGAATGTGTGCCCACTCAAGATGGCTAGCTACTTAGGATTGGAAGCCTCTGATTTTAGAATTTTTGATCAAATTATGAGGGCTTATAACAATACTAAAAGGGAGGTGTTAGGAGTTATTATCCTAGATGTTACCATTGGCCCTATTATTGCTCCCATTCATTCCCAAGTTATTAATGTACTAGCATGCTTTAACCTCCTCCATGGAAGGCCCTGGATTCATCAAGCCAAAGCCATTCGCTCATCCTTGCACCAAAAACTCAACTTCCCTCATGGAACTTCTATTATGACAATCAATGGGGATGGACATGGGAGAAGTGAAACCCCAAACCATGTACCCATACTAGAAATTCAGCTTGAATAAGCCTCCTTGCTATTGACTAGATTCTCTTTTGATACAGTGCAGTTCTTTGGAGGAGGTAAAGGATTTGTTCCTTTTGATTTTGATCCTTATGGTAATATTATTATGCCTAACATAATGAGGATGAGGAAAATTATTCATTTTCTTGGATTGGGTTTAGGCAAGTGCCAATAGGGGATGCACAGCTTTAAGGAGTACCCTATAGCTATTCCACCTTTTGGGCTTTGCTAAAACCCTACTGATAAGGATCTGGCTGAAATGGATAAAAAGTCTAAGGAGAGGGTACTAGCCCTAAAGAGAGGTGAGTCTTATTATTTGATGTTTATTATTTTTGAGGTAAATTATGTAACAAATCAAATTACTATTTGTCTCCCATCTCTTTTGATGCATCATCTCTTGAATCTAGTTTGATTAATACATCAGAAAAAGAGATAAATGAGAAAAAATGATACAAAGAACCAATCAATATTGGCACCAATGAAAATCCCAAAATATATTCATTGTAACTGCATGTTATAATAGGGATGGTTCCATCAAAATGATCTAAGAGTTCATTGATTACTTTGCACAGGCCCCTAAGGATATGATTGGCATAGATCCGAGTATAGCAGTGCATAATATCCCCATTTATGAATATGTGAAGCCTGTCAAACAAAAATTGCGAAGACTAAAGACATAATGGTCTTTGCCAATCAAAGAGACATCACCAAGCAGCTAAATAATAGGTTCATAGAGCCAATCACTTACCCCTCATAGCTAGCTAATATTGTTTGAATTTCAAAAAAAGATGGTAAAGTATGGATGTGTGTTGATTACCAGGATCTAAACAAAACTTGTCCAAAAGATGACTTCCCACTGCTACACATTGACTTATTGGTTGACTGCATAGCAGGGTTTGAAGTATCTCTTTGACTAACCTATTTGTTGATTATAACCAAATTCAAATGCATCCACTAGATAAGGAGAAAACTACATTTGTGACTGAATGAGGTACGTATTAATACAAGGAAATGTCATTTTGGTTGAAGAATGCTAGAGCAACTTGTCAGAGGATGGCCACTACTATCTTTCATGACATGATCCACAAAGATGTTGAAGTTTATATGGATGATATGGTGATAAATCTTAGACAGCTGAAGGGCACTTAAAAGCATTGTAGAGATTCTTCCTTAGACTTTACTAATACAATTTAAAATTGAATCCAACAAAATGCCTCTTTGGCACATCATCAGGTGTTTTCCTTGGGTATATGATCAGTAAAAAGGGGATTGAGGTTGATCCAGCCAAATCAAAAGCCACCTCCGAAGACAGAAAAGGAGATTAAAGGTTTCTTAAGACAGCTCTCATACATTAATCGATTCATCTCCTAGTTGGCTGATGTATATAGGCCTATATTCAAACTATTGAAGAAAGGAACCTCTAAACAATGGAATGAATACTATCAAAAAGCTTTTGAAACAATCAAAGAATACCTTTTGAACCCGCTGTCCTGCAACCACCCAGACCGAGCAAGCCATTACTCCTATACCTCTCTATCACTCAAGAGGCTATGGGGGAAATGCTTGCTTAGAATGCCCCTGACTCTTATAAAGAAAATGCTATTTACCATCTAAGTAAGTGCCTACTTGCCTATGAACTCAAATACAACCAAATTGAAAAGCTATGTCTTGCTTTAGTATGGGTCTATTATAAACTTCAGTATTACCTGAGCTCCTACACTACTCATGTGCTTACTGACAATAGTCCCTTCAAATTTCTTATGGAGAGGTGGGTTTTTGATAGCAAAATGGCAAAATGGATGGTTGTTTTAGTAGCTTATGATCTAAAGTATATACACAGGGAAGCTATAAAAGGGAATGTAGTAACCGATCAGTTAGCTATAGCTCCCATAAATAGTGATTAGTCTGAGCAAAAATTCCCTGATGAAGACATCATGGAACTTAAACCTAAAGTCTGGAAGCTTTTCTTTGATGGTGCAATAAATAATAAAGGTTATGTGCTAGAATTGTTATGGTAACCCCAAAGGGAGAAAACCTGCCTATAGCTACCAAGCTAGCTTTTAAAGTGACAAATAATGAAGTTGAATATGAAGCTTACATAGTTGGGTTAAAAGCTGTTGTGAACCTGAGAATTGACTTTTTAGAGGTCTATAAGGATTCTAATCTAATTATTTCCCAAGCCCTTATCAAATGGAAGATAAGAGATGAACATTTTCTTTCTTACCATAAACGCTTGGAAGATCTTGCATAGAACTTTCATAAGCTCTGCTTTCATTATTTGCCTAGAGTTAATAATCAATTTGTAGAGCCATACTTGCATTAATGTTAGATATGAGCAATGGAGAGATAATAAGACTCATGGACATCGAGGTGAAAATGGAGCCTAAAAATCACATTATGTGCATGAATATTCAGTTGGCTAATCAAAAACCTTGGTTCTGGGACATTTTTAACTACCATCATAATGGTATGTATCCAAAAAGGGCAACCAAATTAGAAAGAAGAACTCTGAGGCAGCTGACCAGCAACTTTATCCCAAATGGTGGTGTCTTATACAAAAGGGTATGGGAACATACACCTAAGGTGTGTAACTAAGGATGAAGCTCAACAGATCATGGAATGGGTATATGGTGGAAAAGAAGGCTCTTATATGAATGGGATTGCATTCACCTAAAAAATAATGAATTTGGGGTACTTTTGGTTGATTATGAATGAAGACTATGTGAAGTTTGTGCAAAGATGTGATAAGTGCTAGATTTATGCTAAGCTTCAAAAAGAACCCTCTATTCCACTCAACCTAATTACAACTCCTTGGCCTTTTTGCAACTTAGGGTATTGATGTTATCGGAATGATAAGCCCTAAATCTTTTGTCGGTCATGAATACATACTTGTGGCAATTGATTATTTCTAAAAGCAGGTTGAAGCTGCTTCATATCAAGTGTTAAATTCCAAAAGAGTAGCCCATTTTATCTAAATTAACATCCTTTGTCAATTTGGAGTTCCTTTCAAGATTATCACAGATAATAGGTCCTATCATCAAAAAAGGTGTCCAACTATTAAAGAAAGAGAAGATTCAATACCATAGGACCTCTCCCTACCGTCCTCAAACCAATGGTACAATTGAAGCAGCTAACAAGTCACTTAAAATCCTTCTATCCGCACCCCAACAGGCACCACTCCTTACTCACTGGTATATGGCATGGAAGCTATTTTGCTAATCTAGGTTGAAATCATATCAGTCAGAATCATACGAGAGAGTTAGTTAGAAGAAGTAGAATGGTTAAAGGGTTATCATGATCAACTCAATACCATTGACGAAAAGAGGATGGATGCCTTGTATTATATTCAGGGTTATCAGCAAAAGATATCAAGGCACTTCAATAAAAGGGTTAGAGATAGAGGTTTGAAAGAAGGAAATTTAGTTTTAAAAGAAATTAGAGCTCTAGTGCATGATCCCAGGGGAAAATTCAGACCAAATTAGTCTGAGCCTTACATACTCAAAAAGATCTTATAAAGTAGAGGGGCTATCCTCATGGAGCTAGATGGCATAGAGTTTTCTAGTCTATGTAACTTAGATCAACTAAAGCATTATTTTGTATGAATGTTAGTTTTCTTTGTAATTTTTCATGCATCATATAAATTAGAACTATGTGAACCTGATTCTCTAAGATGTGTGTTAATTAGTCAAAATTGAATGTGTGTAGTGAGATACGTAGGTAGCTCATTCTGAGTACGATCCAAATTTTAATAAAATTACTATTTTGTATCTTTATTATTTGGTTTTCTGCTTGCAAGATCAAATAAAAAAATAAAAGCAAAAAAAAAAAAAAAAAAAGCTTGCTAAGTTGAAAACCTGAAAGGGTGGCTTAGGCAAAAGTTAGAGTAAGTAAATGATGTATTATTCCAATTTCATTTAAAGAATAAAATCCATCTAACATAAAATTAAAAAGAAAAAGGAAAAAATAATCATAAACAAAACAAAATCCACTGTCCATAGTTACATCCAAAGCCCCAATATCCTAAAAATCCAGAGTCATAAAAATCTAAGCTATCTTCTTCTTCCCCTTTAGATCATCCTCATCAAGAGTAGCCTCCTCTGTTGTACTTTCATCTTTAATCTCATGCAGTAAGGCTACCCTCCTTGCCTTCTCTGCTGGTAAAAAACATAGTCATCCACCACAAATTATACTCCTCCAACCTATCAGAGTGATGAGAAGGAAGAATAGTGTGCTCGAAGCTAGCCATTCATAACAGCCCTGGCCACAGTAGGAGTGATCAAAGTAGACTGGAAGAGGGCACTATCAAAAGGCACTCTTTGTGCATGACCTATTTGTCTCATCACTTTAGTCCCCTAGTAAAAGGTCACCATGTGCAATATGAGCAAATACACCACCTTGTAACCAAAACTCAAAGTCATGAACCTCTTGATCTTGTACCAAGGACAAAGCCATAGTAGCTCCTCTGGGCCTGACTCAAACAACTACGAAGTCCACTCCCTTTTATAATTGAATTTTATTACTATCTTATGGGACCCGTACCAAGAGATTAAGCAATCCCTTCGAGTATAAGGAGTGACCAACCTTAAATGATCTCTTAGCCATATCTATTTTGGAGTATGACTATGTAAGCAAAAGAAGAAGAGGAGACAAAAGGGAGTAAAAGGAAGGAAAGTTCAAAAGACATACCTATAGAATAATTAGGCTCAAGACTAAGGCCCATTACTCTTGTATGCTTGATCCAAGCTAAGAATGGTTTCAGCTAAAACAATGGCAGCAATCATGCGACTCTCCTCCATTTGAGACACTAGTTCTATCACTATGATATAACCCTAACCCATAAAGCCTATAAAAAAAAAATATGAAGTCAAGCAGAAAGATATGGCTTGTATCCGGCAATTTTGCCAGTCATCCTCTTGAAAACCCTAAGGATCATGGAACTCAATGACCACGGCAATCAGATCAACCTAGTCCCCTATAATTAGGAGGCTAGTAGGTGCCACATCCAATCTCAAAAGCCTCTAAAAAGAGTTAAAATAACCTACCCTTTTAATCGATGTAGCCAGACCCACCTTAAGATCAAATCTTAGAAGTACACTAAACTCCTCGAAAGTAGGGCACATCTCCCCTATACTAGCCCCAAACCTTAACACATGAACATTAGGATCTCAAAACCTAATGTAAGCTCTCAAAAAATCCCAATCAATCCTCGCACCTTTAAGGTTGGCATGGCACTAATTCCAAACCTCCCTAAATTAATACGCTCCACTTTTCCAAGGTTTTTATTCCATAGATGCATAGAGTGGCTAAAATAGGGCACCATAATGAGGAAAGAAAAAGGAGAGGAGAAAGGAAAAATAATACTAGATAAAGGAAGAAAGAAAAGTAAGAGAAAAAGAAAGAGAGATAGGAAAAATAAGAAAAAAAGGCAAGAAGAGTAAGAAGAAATAGTACCTGGAAAGCCGAAAAGGCTGAAATGAAGTTTAAAGCATTGAAGAGATCTATATATAGGAGAAAGATGAATTTCACTGGAGCCACTGCATGAATAAGGTGCTATCACCATAAGCCGACCTATGGTCACTGCAGGGCAGTATATGGTCATCGCCTGCTTCAGTTCCAAAAAAAAAGGGAAAAGAAAAAATATATAAAAAATGATGATGAAAGAAAAGATAGAAAGAGATGAAAAATGATGACAAAAAGAAAAGTGGAAGAATTGGAGCTCTATCATGCATTATGCATTCATAAACATACATAAATCCTAAAAGAACACATTTTATTTCATAACATAATCATCTCATCTAGAATAGGTCAATACATCATGTTCTATAATTCATACATATATGCATACATCTATGTAGTACTACATAGCTAATATGATAGGAATAAAAAAGAAAGCTAGCACATGCCGCATGGATGCCTCCTCTTCGGTGGTGAGGACTTATCATCCTCATCCTCCTAAAAACCACTCTGAGTCAAGGATGTTGAAAAAGCTGCTCGCAGTCGGCCAACCATCTCATAAGTGTGGTGAGCCCAATCTACTGGAACCTACAAATAAGAAGAAGAAAAGAGTAAGGAACCTGTTACATGATCCTTTCAAAGTAACAAAGGTTTAAAACTACATACATCTCTAATGTCATCTAGAAAAGGAGGAAAGCCAGCTAGCAGATCAAGTGGAATATCATATCGTTCCAACCCACGAGCATGAGAGAAATAGTCTAGCTAGTTAACAATGCAAATATTATGAGGAAATGTCCCATTAGGCTTAGCTCTGAATGATTTCGATCTTGCAGATATACTCAGACTAGGATCCCGCCAACTCCCCTCCCTGCTAGGGGAACAAGTGTAAAAGTAGCTACTGATCGCTTATTACTAGGTCGAGCAGGCCTGTCTAGGAATAGTACACATTACATCATAAAAGCATGGTAGACCTCATCATGATCAGCATCAAGATCCAGGAATCGGTCCACTAGAATGCCCGTCGCTAGTGTATCCTGATCCTGGATGTGATGCCTATAACGCGTCTCTAGAAAAGGAGAGATCAAAACAACTCTATTCCTAATGACCTATCCCTAGACTTTGTCTCCCAGATAGAACATCCAAACAATCTAAAAGCATAAAAAAAGCCAAAAAATATTTAGAGTCAAGCTAGACTCTGACCGTTGTCATAAAAACATGAGCCTAGAAGCAAAGGGGTCGACTGAATTTGCAAAGGAAAAGGGCATTTCAAACATGGAAAAGGTGACAAGTGCAAATAAAACTGCAAAAATAGTCAATATGTATAAAGCATCAAGCTGAGAGAAATAGGCCCTAAGCCCGAAAAAGCTCGCCTCTCATAATAGGCTCGATTCTCTATCCGCCATAGATAACCACATGAAAGATGCTCCATGGTAGCATTCCTCAAAGGAGAAGCCAAGAATCAAAAGTGCTCATAAGCCCAGTACTGCAAAACAAAAAGTAGTCAAGACATATAGGCTAGGGCAAACATATAAGAGAAAGAAGAAAACATAAAGAATACACCTCCTAGATAATACTAGTCCACTAAAAACTCCTCTAGAGAAATCAACCATAACCCTATACATGACACACAAGGCAACTCCACCCTAGTCATACTTTCCAATGACAATCAGATCCCCTAAGGAACAAAGGACATTCAAGTCGATAGTGTCCCTCCTCGTATGATAGAGTGAGCATCCCAGAATCGTTAGCATGATGAGGTGAGCAGCCTGCTCATCATTAGCTGGAAACCTAGCATAAGTTACAAAATCGATGTGATTTTAAACCTAAACCCGGGAAAGATGAACCTCCACATGCGGTGGCTCAACACCCAATAGCTTAATCAATCTCTTAGACCTAACTAAATACTAGTCTCGATAGAACTCAAGAGTCCGAGGTTGAAAATGCACTCCCTACAGCATAGTCAAATCTAAGGGGTCACAATCATCTCCTTACACAGAAAATGAAATGTGTTAGTAGTGTCCCACCATCATTCTGCTAAAGCTCTCAATAATGGAGGGTTCTCATCATAGGAATAGTCTAAATACAAAAGATTGAGCAAACCAAATGGCTCAATCAAATTGCAGACCGACTCGTGGACCTATAAGTAAGTAACTACACCCCCTAGGTTTGTCCTACCCCTATTAGTTCTTATATTTCTAGTCTTTATTCAAAAAAAAAAGAAAATAAAAGAAAATAAAAATGATAAATAAAAAATGATAATAATAATAATAATAAATTAAATTATTTATTTAATTATTTCATTTATTTCAACCTAAGTTGCATGCCACATATTTTCTGTGTAAACTAACCATAAAGTAGAAAAAGTTAGAATAAATACCTCCATGGCATAAGTTCTAGACACGTGGTGTTCTAGCTCTTAAAGTAGATCTACCGAGTCGATGTTCTCCTATAGGGTCTGATAATTTCAAATATGGTGACTGCTAACAGAAGAGGAAGCCATACGAAAGTGTAGAAATTCTAAAATAGTTGAGAGAGAATGAAGTTAGAGAGAGTGTGTGAAATCTAACAAATGAGAAAAAGTGAAAAAATAAGAGGTGGTTACTCCTTTATATAGGAGTCCACTTGCATAGTGATTCTCCACTGCCAGATCACTTAGGATGCGATTTCAACTCTGTCTCAAGTCACCGTTAGTTCCAGCATGTTTGCAATATTTTTCTTTTTCATTAGAGACCTAATTTGCCCATATTAGACTTAGGATTCTTCTATTATGACAGAAATGCCTGAAAACTTATATACCATCCAATTGGACCTCCCAAATCAAATCGAGACTTTCATTTTCCTTAAACCCATCCAACATCACCTTGATTTTACACTTATCAAAATCGCTAATTCAGACAAGCAATTCTGATAAGGGAGCAGTTGTGAACCCTTAAAATTACACCTTTCTATACCATACTAACCCCTAGTCCCAAAAGCTAAAACGGATCAAGAACGGTCGAAAATGGGCTAAACTCGCAATCTCATGGCCCATGATCGAATAACCCAGTGCGATGATTGCATAGGCAAGTGCGGTTATAGTTTGATGATCGCATGTGCCACGTGCAGCACCACAGGGCCCACGTGCGGTCACTATTTTATTTTGGATCCCACATCAAAAATTTAGCTTTTTCACCTCCAGCCTTCAACCTATATAAACTAACCCCCAACTCATTTCCACACTCATCATTGCTTGATCAAACCTTCTGATCTCAAAGCAAGCAGTTATTTTTTTAGCTTAGTCTAAAAGGAACAAGCATTTTAGTTTAATGTTCTATTTCATTTAGATTGTCATTTTAGGGTTGCTCTCCTCAAATCAGTTCAAGGAAGTCTCCCAACAACACCATCCAAGTCGTCATTCGATGGCTGTCGTTCTGCCAAGCCAAAAAGGTGGAATTGCGATCCGATCGTCTACTCCATGTGCCCTACATCCCCAAGCCTCGTCCTCACAAGGTATTCTTCTTTAGCTCTTTCTTTTCTTTTCTTTTCTTTTTTTGGTTTTTCTTGTTTTGTTGTTTTCTTTTTCTTTTTTTTCTCTTTATTGTTGCTTTGTTTCTTTTATATTATTTTGCTTGCTTTGTTGATTTCCCCCTTTAGGGATTCCTTGCATGTTCTCTTTCCCTTTTATCCCATTCTCTTTAATTAGTCATTTTAATTGATGCATGTAAATTAGAATCTGACCTAGTTAACAAATCAATCATCGATTAAACTGGTAAATCTGCTTGTTAATTAAAAACTAACCTAATTAACAACTTCTGATCAATTTAGTTTAATCAATCAACTAATCAACCCTCTTTTTAATCAATGAACTGAAATATGATATAAAGCTAAGACTAAATAAACCCCTTTCGCAAGAAAGGTGAACTACGTGGATTTTGATTCCCAATCAAAAGGATATGTAAGCATGCTTGTTTTAAGCATCAACTCCAATTAAAATAGAGTAACTTCTCCTCCATCATCTTCTTTACATAGTTAGAATTTTCTTTATCTTGTTGCATTACTTTAGGATTTATTTTGGGGAATGTGTGACTTTCTTAGAACCCATAAGGGCTCTCTATTTTGGGTTTTCATTGTAAAATTAAAATTTTCCTTTTACTTTCTTGTTCCCTTAATTACTATATTATTGAATGAATGAATGTCATGCATTAACTAAACTTTTCATGTATTATATAAATTGTTTATGATATCAATTCTAGTCATTTCGTATTAAATTGGCCAAACTAATATTTTTCTAAATAAACTAAAAATCTAGTCCTCAAATCCTCTTCGGTAATTGAGGACTAGTGCACTTTTTCTATCAGATAAAATTTGAGTCATTTAATTAGGTTTTTACCTTAACTTTTTCCTAAATAAAAATAAAATTAAGGTAGTGACTCTAATATCTTTTCAAAATCAACATATCTGAACCCAAGAGTTCCATTATGAGTTTAAACCCAAATGAGTATTTCAATTCCCTTTCAACGGATCAGATCAGTGCTTAAGTAAGGCCTCACATTTGACTACCTTATTTAATATTCGAGGACGAATTTTCTTAAGGGGAGAATATTGTAATACCTTAAAAATTCAATTATGCCAACTATTAGATTTTTGGAATATTTATTTATTTAAATTTAATAAATATTCTAATTGTTAAAATTTCAAGAACATTTTAAAGCAATATTAAATTAGTATTATTAATATATAAGTATTATTTATTTGTGTTGTTTTATTAATTGCAAATTATTTTAGGAAATTAATACTTATTTATTATTTATTTATTCAAAAAAATACCTAGACAAATTTTAAGACATTGTGATTTCATTATTAATATTATATTAAATATCATTATTTTTAATAATTATTGTTTGAGCTATTTTAAATTTTTTGGTATGAAATATTGTTATTGATTTTTAATGAATTATTATTATTATTATTATTATTATTATTATTAAAAGAGAAATATGCTTATATAAGCAGACTAGTTGGTCCATTTAGGACCAATCAGCTGCTGTTTTGGTGGGAACCAAATAGAGAGAGACAAAGAGAGACAGAGAGAGAGAGAGAGAAATGCCAGAAAAGGGAGAGAGATAGAGACAAAGAAAAATGCCAGATAAGGGAGAGAGAGAGAGAGACATAAGCTTCTGTTTGCCGGACCGCTACCTTCCATCGATTGGAACTATGCACACGCCATACCACTAGGAAGAGAAGGTGCAAATCTTTCCAACGCCACCTAGATCTCCGCTAAACTCCACCGAATGGAGCTTCACGCGCTATTGGAATGCTCAATGGTTAGAAACTTTAGAGCTATTTTTCAACGACTAACCTAATTGGTATGCCTGAACTCCTCATCTTCCTAGCTTTCATTTGGTATCTCATTTGTAATTTTTAGACTAACCTAAATTTTGGCTGAAATCCAGCGACATATGGCTACCGGAGCAGTTTTTCGATGACCCTTTGGCGAGCAACAGAAACATCCAGCAATTCAGATCTTCATTCCTAGAAAAGATTATTGACACTATTTTTATCAAAAATCGATAGCAAAGCAATTTTCCGGCGAAACTTATGTAAGTGACGATTGATCTTCCGAATCTATTTCTAATTATTATTCTGATTTTAGAACATAATAGTTTTATTTAATTAAGTAATAAGATAGATTAATAATAATTTTAATAAAAAATATTAAGCTAATTAGTTTTGACCAATAGAAATCCTAACTATATAAATCGATAACGATTAAATTAAAAATTTTATTGTAGGTCTTTTTGTGTATATATATATATATATATATATATATATATATATATATATATATATATATATATATATATATATATATATATATATATATATAATGTTAAAATTTATAAATAAAAATTACATTGAAAAATTTTATGCAAAATAAAATCTTAATTTTTTATTTTTTTCAATTGATATTCACAATAGTAAAATTATCATTAGAAAAATTAAACAAATATAAAAACTCAACCATTAATGTAATTTTTTCTTAAAGAAATTAATGTAATTTTAATTATCTCTTGAATACTGAAAATAAAATAAAATAAATATAATTTTAATTGCAATGATTACAAACAAATAAAAAAGCCAAAAAAACATGACTTAAAATCTAGTGGTCTTCCACTTTTTTTTTTTTTTTTTTTGGCTGAGTTTAGCCCCCTTTCTAACTCTCTTTCCACTCGCCCACGTCTCCTAGGTTCATGATGCTACATGCATATGGATCCAGGATATAATTTTTCCTATCTACAAGTCAACAATTAGGGGATATGCAATTATACTAATCACCCATATTTTTAATATTCATAACCTCTCAGTTTTCTTTTTTCATATTTATACTTTTCTAATTTTTTTCAAACTTTCTTCTTTTCTAACTAGTTAGGTTTACTTTGCAATGGATCATTAATTTAATAAAATTTGTAATGATTTGAGTTAATCCTATATGTGTGTGTGTTTGTGTATATATATGTGTGTGTGTTTGTTTGTGTACACATATGCACCATTTACTATTAGTTTATCTTTTAATTTTTTTAAAAAAATTTGCAATCTATATATTTAAAGTAGTTGCAGATATTAAATATATATCAAATTTAGGTATACATATACCATTTTATTTAAAAAATATATATATCAAATCTATATGTAAAGTATACCATATATATAAAAAATAGACACCAAAAACATAATATTTTTTGGGTCTTTTTTTTGTGTATAAATTGAAAAAAAAAATACTAAATATACACCATTTGCTCAAAAAATATAACAAACATATACATAAAGTATACCATATATACATATATATATATATATACAAAATAGACACCATTTGCTTAAAACAATATACCATATATATATATATATATATATATATATATATATATATATATATATATATATATATATATATATATATATACCACAACCAAAACTCGACAGACACGGGTGACGCACAGGGCTACTAGTACTTGTAGCAAGCATGTTAACTCACAAAATGACAACTAACAAGTAACAGCTATAACTATCACAGAACAGTGCTATTGGCCCACATATTAAGCAGAACTAGGTAAACTTCAAATCAATAAATAGTGCCACACAGGGCAAACATCTCAATCATCTCAAACACATTAACATTTCATATGATTTTTGCTTAATAGAACATCATAGTAATCGAACTAACAAAGTAACAGATAACAAAAACATAACTGTGTGGAGTGCTAGAATTTCAATAATACAGAAAAAAATATAAAATTTTGTACATAATTGAGTAATTAAATACAATACACTGCCAGAGAATGAAAGGGATGAATACACAAATGAAATATCTCCATGAGCTTATCCTGCAACCTGAGGAAAAATAATTTGAACAAGAATAAACTTTTAACTCAATAAATGATACTAAATAATATACCAACTTGATGTCCTATAGACATGTTATTAATGCTCATATTGGTGCATTGTGCCAATAAATAAATAAGTCACATAATCAAACAAGGATGGGATACAGTCTACATGGACCACGCTAAACCTTAATATGGGGAGTCAAACCCTAACTCACTTAGTCCAACTATATCTCTTAGTCTAATTTTAGGGCTGCAGTCATCCCTAGCCTAAGCCATACAATATTGACCTGATTGGCAGCAGCACGGAGCGATGAGCAAACCTGCAGTCACCATACACTAATCATAGCTCTTTAATCATCATAATAGCATCATCATAATCATGACCATATGTAGCTTTGTATTATCCCAATCCTATCAATCAACCACAATTAATATGCAATATAAAATAATAATTCATTAATCACACTCAAATGCTTAGATGCTTTTATGCAATAATAGTGCATATACACACACACACACACATAATAAATGCAGATGCATGAAAAACAAATATATATATATATATATATATATATATATATATATATATATATATATATATATATATATATATATATATATATATATATATATATATATATATATATATATATATATATATATATATATATTAGATAGTATCACTTACATACTAGATGAAAAACCCAATTAGTTTTCCTCTCATAGTGCAACATCTGGTGACTGGAAGGACGCCTAAACATCAATACTGTATAACAAACAAAATTATCAAAACATGAACAACTCATATAAACCTTTAAAGGTATACCTAAACGATTCTTAAAATTCAGCCAAAATTTCAACAGAGTTTCCCCTAAAACTAGGATGTTACCCCGCTATAACAAGTAAAAATAACACTTCAAATTATCATCGCATTGCAACTCACAACAACCAAGCACGACTCCACAATCCCCTTCCAGGTCTCCAACTCAACAAGCATCACAATAATTCCAATTCATCAATTCAATATCAATTTCAATAACATAAATACCTATCCCAAACATTCATACATATTTAAAACATAAAGACCTCTTTAACAATTTAAATACACTTCTTGAAATCATACAAATAAAATTAATAAAAGAAAAGGTTATTTCCTTTTTAACTTGTTTTAATAAATTATTTAGCAATTAAACTCATTTATTAATAAAACTAATTAAGTCTATAATTTATTTAAAATCAAAACACACCTTTTAAATATAATTTCTATTAAACTACTAACATGTAACTTCATAAAATATTTATTTAAGTTGACAAACCAAATATCAAAATTCATCCTTCCCAACCTTAGAAAATATCATATTAATTGAAAATATTTTTTTTTTGTAGTTACACGTATAATTCAAACTCATTCTTCTATATAAAGGAATATTTCCAAAATTAAAATCTTATAAAATTAATTCGATTCAATAGTCAACTTTTAAAATAATATAAAACTTATATAATTAAATTTAAGTTATTAATAATCCATTATATAACTAAAAGAAGATTATCAATTCATTCCAAACAATTTACAATTAACTTAATTCAATATCCAAATTAATTTAACCTTAATAATAGAAATAAAGTCCATATTAATTCATAAACCATTCAATTAATTCCAATAACACAAGTAAAATACATAATCATATATCTACATTTTCCAACTCAATATATATATATATATATATATGTATGTATGTATGTAAACTTCATATAAATAAATTCATGAAAATTTCATTAAATTGTTTTCATTTAATTCATAAAATTCCTAATAATCTTAAGTTTATCAATTTAACCTTAATAATAGAAATAAAATCTATATTAATTCATAAGTCATTCAATTAATTTCAATCACACAAATAAAATGCATAATCATATATCTACATTTTCCAACTCAAAACATATAAAGTAAAACTTAAACATTAATATAAAAATTGAAAGTTTTGGAATTACCAATGCGAATTCATATCGAATTCACGTCATAAAATGACCGAAATGATGAAACGGAACTGTTGAGTTGAGGTCGCCATAACCGCCGTTGGTGTGACCACTGTCCAGCCATACGCTGCCACGTAGGGTGGAGCTACACCAATCAACTCGTCTCAATGTCAGGAGGCCAAACATACCCATCACTCTTCCCCACTTGTCGTTGATCGCTGAAAATCAGGCCTTAAAGTTTCAAAATTCCATTTTCTAATCTCCTTCTCCGGTTAGTGAAAGGTGGAAAAGTTAGTAAAAATTGAAGCTTGTGAAGAGAGAATTCCAATGCATCTTGAATCATTTGAATCAAAGTTCAAATGAGTATGACCGTTTAAAGTTTTGATTGCCAAAGTGTCACTGAAAATTCGCAGTAGCAGCTTTGAGACATGCATCCGGTGCCTTCCAGTGTCTAATTAGAGTCATTTTGATATTTCTCAAACTAACACTCAAAGTATTTCTCATCCAGAGGACTCTAATCCATTTCAAGTTTACTCAAATCTATTTGATTTTCAAAATCATTCAAAAATTATTGTAAAAATTAAAACGTCTTCCCTTTTGTTTTGGAACTCAAGCTATTGTGTCCAATGATGGCAGACTAACATGCAACCTCAATGCAATGGAGATGAGATTCATGATGCATGACTAATGTTATGTGATTTTATGATGCAAAACCCAATGCATGTGTGGACAAACAACTGGACACAAGTACTAAGTTCTAAAATAATAAGTTTCCTAAGCTACTTTTAAAGTCAAGCTTTAAAATCATTTATTATCTTTAAACTCATTTACATAATTAAATCAAAACCAAGGCATTTAATTTCAAAAACATTTAAAATTTGAAATTTAATCATTTTATACCCTAATAGATCAAAGTCCTTATGGATTCTTAAAAATCACAATTAGCATAGTCCTAATATTTTCTCACTTCATGAAAGTACTTATATATGTCCATTATACCAAAGAAAAGATACAACATATGCACATAATACATACACAAACATAAATAGCAGTACTAATCAAATCACAACATAGGAACAATGCTGAATTGGAGGCATGAGAAACTCAACGAGATGAATAGGAATCCTATACTCTATATGTTACAAAAACAAAGACCATCTAAAACTTCCTCAGATTTAAACATACTAGAGGTTGCAGGACATTTGCTCTGATACAAACTTTATCATGACCCAAACTCGAGGGCACGTGACCGGTACTAGGACACTTGTGATACATATAGCTATTAGTGCCCATAGTAAGCATGCTAATTCATAAAACGACAAAACTAAAAAGTGACAGGTATAACTATGATAGAACAATACTATATGCTCACATGTTAAGTAGAACTAGGTAAACTTCAAATCAATAAATAGTGCCACACAGGACAAACATTTCAATCATCTCAAATGCATTAACATCTCATATAGTTTCTGCTTAATAGAATGCCGTAACAATCAAACGAACAAAGTAACAAATAATGAAAACATAACTATGCGAAGTACTAAAATTTCAATAATATAAAACAAATATAAAATTTCGTATATAATTGAGTAAGCCAAAGAATGTAAGGCAGGAATACACAAATAAAATATCTCCACGAGCTCATCCTACAACCTGAGGAAAAATAATTTAAAAAAAAATGGGCGTTCGATTCAATGAATGATATTAAATAAAAATATTGTTGCCCAAGATATCCACCAAGAAATGGGTTGAATTGGTAGTTAATTAAAATTTTAGAATAATGGAAACTACAAAATATATGGGAGTTTAAAGACAGAGGGAAAAAGAGAAAAGACACAACGATTTATAGATATTCGGACTATAACCAATCCTACATCCACTCCCTAATCCATAATTGGGTTACTATCTATGGAGTTTTACCAAGTTCAATCTCAACTTAGTGTTTAGGCTTACACCAAACTTTACAAGAGTTTTCTCAAAGGTTCACTCTCAAACATAACTAAGAGTTTTAAGAAGGCTAACTCTCAAACCCACAAGTGTTTTCCTAAGGCTTACGCTCAAACCTATACAAGAGTTTTACAAGGCTCACTCATAACCTAAACAAGTGTTTCAGTGGCTAATACTCAAACCAACTAACACAAGATGTTGTATTACAAAGGTTTTAGGCTTAAGACACAGAATTACAAGAGTTTGGACACTTGATATACTACTCGCTTATGTCTAAGGCCTTTGGAGGATGGTATTTATAGCTTACATCCTCCAAAAAGCCGTTACAAATGAGTATAAAGGACAAAAACTTTATTCCAAAGCAACTTGCAAAAAGTAGTCTGTCTAAGACAAAACTGCGGTGGCAAAGCCTAAATCGCGATCGCGAAATTCATGTTTCCAGTGGCTAGTGACACGTGGTGCGTGATCGTTGGATGCTTGGCTAGGCACTAAAGATATTCCCTAACATTACAAATAGCGCGGTCACGATTCTATTATCGCGGTCGCATTTCCCTTTAATGCTGAATATTGCGGTCACGATCCAGGTCACGAACTCTACTAACTTTTTTCCCTTCTTTGCGTTCAATTAATTACGGTTGCGATATACCTAGTCACGATCACGAAATTATAAGAGTGGGAGCGATTCTTTAGTTGCAAGCACGATTTATAGGCCACTTTTCTACACTTAGGAAATTTTTTATATTTTGAACTTTTAACATTTTCCAAATGTATTTCTTGTAAAATAAACACTAATTGCAAACATTAGATTATTTCAATTTAATTGACAAAATCAAAATAGAGATTGACCAAGTTGTGAAATAACTTAAGTCAACAATCTCCCCTTTTTTGATTTTGACAATCAAATTGAATTTGAATCAAGAGTCAAATTAAAAATTATAAGTTTGTAGGCTTGATCAACAACAAACTTCCTCTTAATTCATGCATTTTACAACTCTCCCTCAAAATGTCAATTTATGCCAAAGTATATAAGATATTCAAATTCACAATTAACTGTCCCTCTTTGGCAAGATCAAAAAGAGAGGTTGTAAAAAAATTATTTATCAAACAATAACCAATAAATCAAATAGAAAATTAGAATTCAATGCTCAAAAAATAAATTACATTCATTAAACAATAAAAGTAAGTACAATCATTAATCTAGCAATTTTGTACCAAAACAAAATGAATACACGAAAAGCATGAAATAAAGGATAAAATGATAAAATGAAAGAAAGTTTCCTAAGGCTAAAAGTAGTCTAAGATCCATCTTCCTCTTCTTGATCTTCTTCTTCCTCATCTCCAATTGCTTCCCCTTCTTGCAAGTCACATCGAGGTATATCTAATTTCCCTTGGATGTCATAAATATCATAATATATATATATATATATATATATATATATATATATATATATATATATATATATATATATATATATATATATATATATATATATATATGTCCTAAGAGATTGAGTCTCCTCATGATTTTACTAAACATTTTGTCAATTTTAGTAAGAGAGGGATGACCTTAAGGAGAAGTTTCAAAGCTATGAGATGAAGTAGGGGCACTTGAAGCTAGAGGTTGAGATGCACCTTCTTCCACTTGTTGACTACTTTCTCCAATGGCTACTCTTGACCTTTTTCTTGATTTTTCTTATACCCCTTTTTCTCCATAGATATATTCAAAATTGCCATCTTTTTCTCTTATGGCCTTTGCATGGATCATATAATGTGCATCAATCCAAGATCTTTTGAAGCAATTTTGGAGAATGGCTTTGTTTTGAGTAGTCAAAGCACCAACATGCTTTGCAATCATAGAGATTTGAGAGGAGAGGATTAGCAGTTTTGGAAAGGTGGACAAATTGGTTAGAATTTTGGCGGTTTGAATTTTGTTTCCTTTTATGAGTCCATACATGGAAAAGAGATCTTTTTGGGTGACTTTTTCATTGTTATCCCCTCTAGCATTGATTGAGAGCATGACAATTCTATGAAGTACCCAAAGGGTTAAGGTTCTAAAGTGTTTGGCTAAGGAGGCTTTATTGTCATACCTTGTTTTAATAGAGAGAGAGGTCCAAAATTCATTAAGGCTAAAGTCATGTTCATTGAAGTTGGCAGCACCATCCTTGAGAAATCTAAAGACATCTTAACTTCATCTAATTTTAGACCATATTCTCTACCAAAGAATCAAAATCTTATGCCATAGTTCCCAACCGATGAGTCAAATCTCTTTTCAAGAACCAAGGTTGTAAGGAACTCCTTGGTTAGCACTTGAAATCCATCTTCTTCCACAAAAATATTTTTTTCCCAATTAAGGTTCCTCAAGTAAGAATCGATACTATCTTCAATGCCAAAGTTTTGAAGCTTACTATATTGGAAATCTCATTTGCAACAATCATATTGTCTTGCAACTTCAAGTAATTTTGCTTTTCTTCCAAAGTGACCCCTTTCGTCAATTCAAGAGGATTAACTTGTTATTGACGGGATTGAGGTTCTTTTCCCTTGGATTTAGAGGATTTCTTTTGTATAGTGGCCATCAGGATGAAAGAAATGAAGAAGATGGAGAAATAGATGAAAAGAGTAAGAAATTTGAGAGAGTGAATATGTAAAAATAAGTGATTTTGCTTAGAAATAATTTAGAGTTGATGTAAAATAGTTAAGGGGGTTATAAGGATGTATTGATAAGCTTAGGAACTCTAAAAAAACTGATGGAAAACTGCTAGAAATGCATTAAATACAAAAATCTACCTATTGAAAAATGGCTATATTTTTTTCTGTCAACATACTAATTGAGTGTCGCGACTGCGAATTTTAAAATTTTCAAAAGTCACGTCCGCAATTCCTCAGTTGTGACAATGATTCCTATTACTGACCAAACGGATAGATTTTTCAAATATTGCAACCACAAAAAGCTAATAGCAACTTTGATTTATGAATTACTCAGAAAATTTGAAAGAAATTCAAGAAATAAATGTAATGCAATGCAATGCAATGCATTTGGCACTTGTTTGCAAGATCAAAATAGACTAAAATAGTTAACTATACTACATAAACATACAAATTTCATGCAAATATGAATTGATCACCAATCATTCTCAATTATCAATGTAAAATTCAACAAGCATTCAATCAATTCATCAATAGTTTCAATCAAATTGACATTTAATTAAAAGAGTTTATTGAATTGAGCAAGCTTACCAACACTACCAATGCCAATTGCCTTACCTTTGACATAAATTACAAGTGTGACACATCATCAAGACTTTTCTTACTTAGCATAAGCAAGAGAACTTTCATTCCCAATTATTTGTCTTGAGTGTCTACTCTTTTCATGACATTTACCATTTTTATAATGGATAAGACACACCTACAAGAAAATAGATTCATTTTTGCTTTGGTACCCAAGTATATTTGGGTCTATAGGGGTTAACATTGGAAGGATCTTCAAGTTTCAATTAAGCCTTCCTAATATAGCAAAAAATGTTTATATGCCCATCTTTCACACAATAATGGCACTTAAACTTTGACTTATAGGTCATTTTTGGCTTTTCACAATATTACTATGTGAATGCACACAAGAACATGTATGTTGTTGTGATTGTGGGTGCCTTTAAACGTACCTCTTATACATGAATACATGATTAGCTCTAAGGCTTAGCTCTTAAGTCTTGTGCACCCTTTCTAATCCTTTTAGGATTAGGGGGTTTAGTGTGTGCTCTAGTCTCCTTATGGACTACCTTAATACTAGATGTTTGAGGAATAGAGGCTTTGACAAATGATGGAGGAGAGGATGTGGAAATTGATGAACCATCAAAACCAAGACCATGCCTCACTAAGGGTGGTCTTTGAGATACAATGAGTGTATCCAAAGCTTCCTTTGCTTTATGAAATTTAGAAATTAAAACTCTTAATTCTTCAATCTCTAATTTTAAAGAATCATTTTTTTTTTTTTATTCAAAGCTTTACATGAGGAGGTTTTATGGAAATTTCTTCCAAAGAATTCTTGAGATCAACATTTGAAGTTTTTAAACTTAAAACTAATTTCTCAAGATTTTTAAAATTCTCCTCAACTTTTGAACATTTATTTTATAAAATTTTATTTTAGAAAGATATTTTTGGAATTTCAAGGCCATAACTTCCATAAGTTCATCCTCATCATCCATATCATGCAAATTAGCACAATCATCATCACAAAAATGAGATGTGGAGCAAACAATATCATCACCATTATCACAATTAGAGTAGGAAGTAGAACATACCTCATTTGTAGGTTCCTCCAAGGCCATGAAGCAAAGGTTGGCTCTATTATCTTCTTCTTCTTCACTTAGAGAGCTATCATACCAAGTAGCCTTTAATCCCTTCTTCTTTTCCTTGTCCCATTTCTTCTTATTCTTGCTTTTAGGACAAATGGGCTTTAGATGTCTTTGCTTTCCACACCCAAAGCAAGTTTCTTCATTCTTCTTACATTTGATAATTTCTTTCATTCTTCTTATGATTTTTGTCATTTCCTCATCTTCATCATCATTGGAAGAATCACTTAATTGGCTCTCACTATCATGTTGGTCTTTGGTGGAGGACTTGAGAGCTAGTGACTTCTTCTTCTCCACTTATTGCTCTTCCTTTTCAATGGTTGTCTTATGGGTAAGAAGTTTACCAATGAGATCATCAATAGGAAGCTTGCCAAGGTCCTCATATGACTCTTCAATACTAGCCACTCTAGCTTCATAATGTTTCTTTGGAAGAACTTTGAGAATCTTATGATTGACATCTAACAAAGAGTAAACTTTGCCCAATTCCTTCAGGTTTGTGATAATGGCTAAAAGCCTATTTATCATATTGGTGATGCTTTCATTGGACTTCATCTTAAAGAGCTCATACTCGATTGTGAGGAATTATATCTTCTTAGACTTGACCTAGTCCGTTTATGATAGTTCTCTAAAGCTTTCCAAATGCCATAAGCACTTGTATAATGCTAGATTCTTCCATGCTCTTCCCTTGATAGAGAACTAAAAAGAAATGCCATTACTCTTTTATTTTTATCATTTGCTTTCCTTTGTGCTTCAACCAGTTCCTTCGTAAGAATTGCCTCTTCAACATCATCCACCACCATTGTTGGACGTTTCCATTCTTCAAGATTTCTATCTCATACATCTACGAGATCACTATTAAGATACACCTCTATCCTATACTTCTAATATGCATAATGAGTACCATCGAAGTATGGCTTGAGATGATGCAACCCTTCATTAGCCATTTTGATTTTCACTCATGCAATGAAGCTTGTAAATGTGAGGCCTTGCTCTAATACCCCTTGTTGCCCAAGATATGCACCAAGAAGAGGATTGAATTGGTGGTTAATTAAAATTTTAGAACAATGAAAACTACAAAATATATGGGAGTTTAAAGATAGAGGGAAAGAGAGAAAGAACACAACAATTTATAGTGGTTTGGATTATAACCAATCCTACATCCATTCTCCAATCCACAATTGGGTATTTTCACTATCTATGGAGTTTTATCAAGTTCATTCCCAACTTAGTGTTTAGGTTTACACCAAACCTTACAAGAGTTTTCCCAAAGCGAACTCTCAAAACTAACTAAGAGTTTTAAGAAGGCTAACTCTCAAACCCATAATGTTTGCCCAAGGCTCATACTCTAACCTATACAAGAGTTTTATAAGGCTCACTCAAAACCTAAACAAGTGTTTCAATGGCTAACACTCAAACTAAATAATACAAGATGTGTATTACAAAGGTTTTAGGCTTAAGAAATAAAATTGCAAGAGTTTAGACACTTGATAAACTATTCTTATGTCTAAGGCCTTTGAAGGGGATATTTATAGTTTATATCCTCCAAAGAGCCATTACAAATGAGTACAAAGAACAAAAACTTGATTCCAAAGCAGCTTACAAAAAGTAGTCTGTCTGAGACAGAATCGCGATCGTGAAGCCAAAATCACAATCGCTAAATTCATGTTTCCAATGGCTAGTGATACATGATGTCTGCTCATTGGATGCTTGGCTAGTTGTTAGAGATGTTCGCTGACATTGCAAATATCGCAGTCACGATTGCCCTTTTGTGCTGAATAATGCAATTGCGAACTCTACTAAATTTATGCCCTTCTTTGCCTTAAATTAATTGCGATCGCAATACACCTAGTCACAATTGCAAAATTGTAATAGCAGGTGTGATTTATAGGTTAGCTTTATGCACTTAAGAAATTTTTGATATCTTGAACTTATAATCTTTTCTGAGTATATTTCCTATAAAATAAACACTAATTGCAAACATTAGATTATTTCAATTTAATTGACAAGATAAAAATAAAGATTTACCAAGTTGTGAAATAACTTAGCTCAACATATACCAACCTGGTGTCCTATAAGTATGTTATTAATGCTCATACTGATGCATCGTGCCAAGAAAAAAATAAGTCACATAATCAAACAATGATGGGATATAATCTAATTGGTGTGATTCTAGTCCGTTAGTTTCATCTAAATGTTCGCTTTCCAACCCAACTGGCAAAGTATCAATCAAAGGTCCGGTAACGAAATTATGACCGAAAAATCACCAGCTGCTCCCCTTTCTCTCTCTTCTTCTTCTTTTCAGCTACCTAGCAAAAAAATGGTCTTTGATTGGCTAAGGTCTAAACATATATCTCTATATGTAAAATCTATTATTATTTTATTTATTATTATTTTTTATATAATAATAATAATAATAATAATAATAATAATAATAATAAAATTTACTTGAATAAAATTAAAACTAGTATTTACTTAAATTAAAACAAATAGTAATTTGATTTATTACATAATTTACCTCAAAAATAATAAACATCAAATAATGATATTTTTACAATTAAATAAATAAGATATTTTCTTTACATCAAATTCATATATTTTAACATTTAAATAAAAGTTATAATTAATAATATATTTTCGAAATCATAAAAATTCAAAGTTTTAGAAAAACAAAAGTTTCAAGCACAATATAGCAATATAATTTAATAATTATATTTCATATGAAAGTAAGATTTTCTAAAATTTGTTACAATACAAAACAAACTATTTTTTGGTATATTCTTTTTGTGAACAAACTAAAAAAATATATCTAACATATACCATTTGCTAAAAAAATACCAAACTTAAAAAGTTCTAGAAATTTTTGCCTCAAGAAATTTATTAATGGTATCAAATTTTTCAATATTTAGCATTTATTACATTTAAATGTATTGGTATCTTATAAATCAAGATATGATTATAACCATAAAAATTGGATTTAATCACATTTATTAGATTTTATGAATTCAATTTTTATAATAACTTGTTATATATTTTTTTAATATACTCTCAGAGAAATTCTTAGACTATTAATGTTTTTATTAGCTTAGTTTATTAATAACGTAATAAACTCAATTTATTTAAAATTTCTCATACTCGAAACTTGATTGGTCATACAATATAAAATAGTATGTATACGTAGTTTTATTATGAATTTAATTTAATATGTGATATATGTAATTAATGTAAAATAATATTTTTTTGTAAAATTTTTAATAAATAATTTCATCTTCTAAAAAAATAAAAAAAATTTAAGTATTTAAATACCAAATATTTTATTTAAAAAAAAAGGCAAGATTGGAAAGATTTTTTTTTTTTTTTTTTTTGGCCAAATGAAAAATTGGAAAGATCACATTGTTATCCGGTGAATGTCTCATCAAAAGTAGTAATAATAAAGGGCAATACAAAAAAGTTCACAAAATGACAATTTTTCAAAATATAAAACGTTAATTTAATTCTAGAACATTAAAGTCCTACTGAGCCACTTGCACAAAAGCCAAAGCTAATTTCCATCTCCATCTCTCTCCATATTCTCACTCTACTGTAATTTTCACTCTTAGTAACCAAATCCGAAGTTCTAAAATTTGATTAAGCTAATTCTAATCAACAAATTAAACCATGTCTCTAACACAAACCCTCTGCCACAATCTTCAATTTACCATCTACCACTGTTGGTTCATCCTTGTTAGGCCCGACTGGCTCCGATCACAAGAAAACACTGGAATTTGAGAAAAAAAAAAAAAAAAAAAGAGAAAAAAATTCTTCAGAGAGAAAAGGCGAGGGTAAGCAAGATAAATGACAAAAGCATTCTTGGGGGCATGGAAATTGAGAGTCAGTGCTGGCAGAGTGTTAAGGCGGTGAGAGGATGCTCCGAGCAATTATGACTGTACTCCATCAAAATGACGCGACTTCAGAAAAGAAATGTTTGAAGAAAGATGGTAATGGGCAAAACCCACATCCCTTCAAGGTTTTATCTAGATCGCAGAAATGTTATTTTTCTGTTTAGTCGTGCAAGAAAACTTAATGGACCGTCTAAATGTTATTTTATTCCATTTTTATGTTATTCTTGAAATTTTCCCAATTTTATTTTCATCAAGCCTCAAATTTACATGACAAATAGCTATTGTTTATTGACCTATCAGATTTATTCATTATTTTTCGCCTAAAATCAGCTTTTTGCATAGGTAATGCCAATCTTGCCCCTATATGTATGACATCAAAGTTGGTTTGGAAGAATTCAATGCGTAAGGTATAAAGATTTACAGCAGCAACAAAAAGAAAAACAACTTTAACAGTACTCTAAATTGGAGTTTAATACTTAATCAGGAAAATCACATTTTACACATTCTCAGTATAACAATTGTTCCGCCTCAAGCAAACTCCACATACAGATGATAGGTAAAATTATACCCTATGACTAAAAAAAGAATTAGAAAAGGAATTAAGGGGGAAAACCCCCACTATTGAATCAAGTATTGAACAGAGCATCCATTTAGGAGTAGTGTATCCTAATGCAGAATAAAAATATTCCAGACTATTAAAAGCTTCAGAAAACTTTGCATGCAAATTAGGCTATTTCACTAATCATACCGAAGGCAAAATGTCGAATAAATCTCAATGCTCATAGTGTCCCAAAATGTCTTAATCCACAAACATTCTCATAAAGTAGAAGCAAACTTGCAAAGGCTGACGACTGAAGAAATCAGCAAATACTGCAAATATGATATCAGAGGCCAACAGCACTTGTCATAAGCTTCTCCAACTAACAAACCTAAATTTCAATATCAAGTTTTAGGTTCTCAAAATGTCAAATTTCAATAAAGAAGTGCAGATGAAAGCAAATTTAAATGATGAAAACAGTGTGAAAGCATTTCAAGTAGCAAAACTGATGAGTAGTAGCAATAAACTGGAAAGCACAACTGCACACTGAGTCAGTGAACATATTCATTCAAGGGTGCTGTAAGAGACTTACTCAAGAACACAAAAGCTCTTAACTGGCTTCATCTTGATCATCCATCTCCTCAAGTATAACATATTTTGCAGCAACATTTGTGATAGGTGAGCCATCCAAGTCATCTTCACTCATTTGATGCTTTTGTAGCTTTTGATATCTGAATAAGACCGAAAATTAATATTGCAAATATCATAATATGTGTTAGGAAATGAATACCATATCGAATAATAACAAAATATATAAAAGACTTATAAACGAATTGATGTTAGACATAGCACAAGCCAATTGGCTTTGTGCAAGGACGTTCCAATACGGGCCCATAGTTTTTAATATGTTATTAGAGCTTCGTGCCCAAAGAGGCGAATCTTAAGACCCATATTCAAATCCCTGTTGTTGGACTGATAATGATTTCAATCTGAACCAAAGCTGAAGAAAAAATACAAGCCGGTCTATTTGTAAGAAAATGTCAATCGGCTTATTGATGTTGGCCATAGCCAAGTCCGGTTGTACTTAAGGGATGTGTTAGAAAATGAATCCAATATCGAATAATAACAAAATATAAAGGGTTTATAAGTGAGTGAGTATTAAACCTAGCACAAGACAATTGGTTTTATGCAAGTAGATTTCAATAATTGCCCACTTATAAGCATATGTATGTACGAACCCATGGACTTTAATAATATGTATAACCATAGTACATTAGAAAAATTTCACTTGGTTAGAAATTGGATGTACTACCAATTTGAAGCTTGATTTTGGTGGAATTAAAAACATGGGATGTAAGACTAGGTGAAATTGAGGAGCCACATAACTGCAGTCATGTTAAAACGCTTGTCTCAATATTTCACGACTTGATATGAAATCTGGTCGTTCTTAATTTCCAAAAACTCAGTACATCAGGGAACTCTAAGGAGTTAAAGAGCGTAAATGAAGTGATAATGGGCCAATTAGCCATTGCTATTACAAAAAACTGAATTTGGACAAAAATAAGGAAGAATTCTCTTTTAGTCCAATGGATAACAACTACTTTTCACTTGTTTTTTTTTTTTTTTTTTTTAGTTTGAAATTTCATCCAAAATCAATTTTAGGCCCATAAAAATTAACAACAGTTATTGTTCATTGACCCAAGAGAGTTGTTCTTTATTTGGTCCAAAATCAGCTTTTTGTAATGGCTAGCATTGTACTGCTATTGTCAATATGACACAGAATCATGAGCAGATTAACTACACCAATAGTTGGCTCAACCAATTAGTACATATATTAGGTCTGTTCAAAATGTGATGCAATCTAACTCACTCAAACTGACCTAGCCTGGAAAATTCAGTTTTTGCATTTAATTAGTAAGTATAGGTTGCATATTTGACATCAATGCTATTGTAACTAAGATTCATTCAAAAAGATAAATACAGTACTAAAGGACCAAGAAAACAGCTTGTATTTTGGAATAGGTGGCAAAAATTTTTTACTCTAGCACTAGCTAATAAAGATGAACCTTCAAAACTGAGGAATGCAAAAAATTTTGGTGAGGACTTGTGCCAAAGGCTTCAAATTCCTGAACACAAACAGTTCAGATACAAGCAGCATGCTAAAACAAATGTCATTTGACTATGGAGAGAAAATGGGTCAAGAGTTGCAAGATGTACTAAATTGTTTAAAGGCTATGCTTACTGATGACTTACTTGTACCAGTTGAATAAACTGACGCCCAACATAATGATAAGAAGGCCAACACCTTTCAACCATGTAAATTCATCATGGAAATAGAAGACTGCAACCTGATTGTCCATAATAATTCAGAACAAATGTTAGCAAGTATTAGGCCTTGGCAGCCTCCTGGTGAGCACTCGTTACCAAAACTGAAAAACAATGAAGGATTGTAAAATAAGATCGAACAATAAATTTTGAGGTTGATGGCAGACCAACATTTTTTCAAAGAATCTAGAGAGAACAATGATATAATAAAAGCTTATACCAATATGGTGACAGCCTCCTTGACAACACCCGCAATAGTTACTGTGACAGCACTAGTAACTGAAACGAGAACGTATTCTGTTAAAACCTGCGACATAGAAGTATTCACAATGTAATCTTAGACAAAAAGAAATATAACTTACTAAAATCAAATCAAACTAAATCTGATCTCAAACTAGTTGGGTAGGAAATATGGATTTTTTCCTTCATTTCACTCAATTTAGCACTACGTCTTTAAAAATATTTAGAATAATCCTTTTTTCACTACTTCCAGCATCATCCTAAGTCTGCCTTTTCTTGCTTTCCTTTCTCCTGTAACTTCAATATGCCAAACTTTCCTCATCACTTCATTGCTAGTCCGCAATGTACATGTCCAGATCATCTCAATCTCCCCTCTCTCAACTATTCCTCAATGGATTCCACTTTCACCTTTCTTTAAATGGATCCATTTGTTATCTGATTCATCATTCATCGTCATAATTCTGCAGAGTCATCTTCGCACTCTTCTCTGCAACACTAATCTTTGTAGATTTTTTTTTTTTTTTAATTAATCAATACTCATTGTCATGCAATGTAGTTTGGTCAAATCGAAATCCTTAAGACTTTCTCTTGGCAGGTATTTTGCAATCAACTCTTATTGCAATGGTCTAGCTCATCCAATCATATTTTAATTCCATGGTTGAAGTCCTCCTCATTTCGACCATCACTCTGTATAGTAAAGCCAACGTATCTAATGTGTGCATAGTGAGACCACTTTGCTGACTATATTAACCCTGCTTTCTTTATTCTCCTTATCAGGCTAACCGAGTCCAGTCAGAGAGGGTACTGGACAACCAGTTAGTTGGGATTAGTCGTTCTCATCAGGAGAATACTTGTCAGAAATCTACGAACCCAGGTAAAAGTACTAGGAAAGACACAGTATTGAAAACTTCAAAGGCCCTAGGACTACTGACTTTGCCCCAGATTCAATGGCAGCCGTTTCTTGGCATCCCTTTTCAGATGTCTTATTCCTTGCCTAGCTCCTTGATTCTTGCCCAAAAGGTTTAAGGCCAGGGACTTTCTGACAAATGATTGTACAGGCAAGCTGGAAACCACAGTTACTAATATCAACTTATCGTTGAGTAAGGGTGAGCAAAACCGAACAGAACCGAGTGGTTCGGTTCATTTTTTTCAGTAAATCGGATCGGTTCAGTTTTAAATATGATAAATCAAATTAAATTTCGGTTCGGTTTTTGGTAAAAAAATTTCAGTTCAAACCGAACCGACCAAAGTTTTAACATATATATATATATATATATATATATATATATTAAACAACGCAAAAAGACAAAAACCTAAAACCAGCCTAAACTGACCAACTGAACCGAAGCGAACTTTTTTTGTTTGGTTCAATTAAGTTTATTAAAAAGAAATTTTGGTTCTCTGTTTTTCAGTTCGGTTCAGTTTCTTAAAAAGAAATTTCAATAACCGAGCCGACCGTTTGCTCACGCCTAGCAGTGAGTCCGTGCTATTGTTTATCAAACTTTTCATCACCTAGCTTGAACTGAATGCCACATATGCTCCATCATAGATTGCACTTAACTTGTGTCCCTTCCCTAGGGTTCTTCTCCATGCCTCTAGTATTTTGTTAATCCTAATGTGGAATTGATACAATAAAACTTAAAACCACATCATCAGCCACAATCATGCACCAGAAAGATATCATTTGAATTGTTTTGTCAACTCATCCATAACCAAATCAAAAAGATAAGTGTTTAAGTTTGGTCCTTGGTGCAACCCAACATGATAGGAAAAATCTTTCATACCATCCATGACTGTCATATAAAGGCCTTTTTCTTTTCTTTTTTTTATCAAAACTTCATCAATCCTCTTATTAGAAAAATTGCATCCATAGTCAATTTTCCTTGCATAATAGCTAATTGATTTAAAAAGATTGTTCAGCCAACATTTTTTCTTTTTCTTTTTTTTTTTTTTTTTTTGGGGTACATAAAAAATTCTTAGAATGGGAGACTGCCATGGATTGAATCCTTGATCTTTTGCACTACAAGACAGCACTTGACTGCTAGCTCAATAGTGTTCTGCCACCTCATAATTTGTGTTCTCTCTAACAAACCTTTATACTGTGAAACTTTACTCATGAGCTTCATACTCCATAGTTTGAGCCACTTAGGAGCATGGAAAGCATATCAATGGAAAATCTTATCTTTACTTTCAAACCACCAATCCCACACCCATCCTCAAAAATTAAAAACAAAAATGACAACATAAATGACAAGGCATATAGTTTGACCAAGATTCATACCATGAAAAAGGCCAGTGTTCCGCCAAAAAACATCAACAAGCAACTCCGGGCAATGTGCCAAGAACTATCAAAATAACTACTACCTTTAAATTCATTCCATGGATCCAACAAAAGAGAAAGAAAAGCAGTTGCCATGGTCATCACTGGAGTCACATAGCTCATCAACACAAGTGGATTTTTCAAACCTGAAAGACCAAAAAGAAGCAGATTATTGTTGCACGACACAATAAAACTCAACCAAAACCCCAAATAAGTAATATACTAACTTAAAATGAACAGAATAAAGATTTGACCAGGCTAGAAGTTCAGTAAATTGGATTGACATCATGAATCAAATCCCCAGCAGCCCTATCAAGCATCCTAATAGAGTCATCATCGAAGAATGGAGTGTGTGAATGAACTTGCATTGCCTATATTACCTTGGTCAAATAACTTTCTTGTTCTCAATTACAGTGACATTTTTTTTTTTTTTCCTTGTCAAATAGAAGAAACAACTATCAATAATCCAAAAGGATATCATTAGAATCATTCCTTGCAAACACATTTTCACAAGCATATAAATAATGCAAATAAATCCAAAGCATTGGAGATTGCTAAAATGATAATAACAATTAGGTAAAATTGGGAAAAAAAAAAAAAACCTACCATATTCTTCTTTCTTTATGTCAGTTTCAATTGCCATGCATCGCCAAATTGAGAAATCAAGTGCAAAGGCAGGAATGAAGAAAAACGAAAGGAAAAAGGAATCAGAGTAAGCAAATCTGTTATTCTATTGCAAGATTGCTAATTATGGTTCGCTAATATTTTAGATCCATAATGTTAATCATACCTGCAGAAGAATTTGAGTCATGGACCAGCGAAACCCAGCCATAACAGAAGCAAGAATAACAAGTATAAATCCCCAAAATTCAAATTCTGTCTCCTTTGCCACTGCATAGAAAAAAACATTACAAGTGAAAAAATAGAAGAAAAGGGCTAGATGAAAAATACTGAAAAAAACACGTTTGAGATTTGTAACAGAGTCAAACAAACTGTAGCAGTGTCATGTGTGATCTACTGAAAGATAAGAGGTACAAAACAAAATCGTAGAAACATCACAGTCACCATCATCATATATGATATATTAACTTACCATGAGTGGGGGATAAAACCACTCACAATAAAACTGTGTATCCAAGAGCACAACATGATTCAAATTTAAATTATAGGATGTGGAACTATACATCTGCAAGAGGTATAAGGATTGCATGGACAAAGCAAATATTCTTAAGTTCCATTCTCTCAGTTCATGTCTTTACCAACTGGCTTGCACCAAAATTCAAAGAAAGGAACACTGCTGCCACACTGCAGCCCTAGCGAGTCCTTATTCAATGAAGTTCTACTCATCATGTTTTGAGTTTTTCTCCCTAGTGAAGACAGGCATCTGAAATTTGGAAAGGTATCGGACACTATGTGCCCCTCCCTGTAATTTCATGTTAAATCAGATAATTAAAGAACTAAGAGCCTCCATGTTATCAACATCATTGGTTGAGGTGACATCAGTGTGCCAACCCTGTCCCTGAAATTACCATGGCCACAGTTTTATTTATCCTGAACCACTGCAATTAGCATACAAGTATCCACCATTACCATGTTGAATTTCATTATCACTATTGATAATAAGATCATTATAAAACTTATGGCTGCCACCACCTAATTAAAAATTGTCATTACTGCCACTACCAGCAATAAAATAGTTGGTACCACCTTCATGATAGTTGGAGTCATCACCACTTGTACTTCCAACAGTCATAGGGACAATATCTCACCATATCAATTTTAATCAGAGAATGTATCACCATTGCAATTCATCTAAATATCAGAATGGACTGTATAACTCTCAGGTCTCAAATTAGATGATTGGTAATATTTTAACTAAACCAGACATTCTATCTATTAAGAACCACAAAAAAGTAAAGACCTTGATTGCTTGGTCAGATGCTACCATGACAAGTAATTATGGAATTGCTTCATTCATGCAGATTTCATCTTGCAGCCATGAAATGCACCAGAACTATTTCACATTAAAAACATTCTCTCATTGGTTAACGAATTACCAAGATCCTACTTGGAGAAATCAATCCATTATACTAAATAAATTGGTTTAGCGAATTATTCAGTATTAACCTGTTAAAATGTACAATAGCCGCTTTTGTTCCTCATGAGAGATTTCCATTATAGATCTATGTTAAAAATAAGTAACATGAGTTAACAAGGAATATGCAAACAAGGTGATTGTTGAATGCAAAATATGCAAAACCTAATTTAAAAAAAAAAAAAGTGCTTCAGCACAAATAGATAAACCTAATCGACAAACCTTGGAACACAAGTAACCCCATATGATGATACAGCAAGAACAATTTTGTGCCCCATTACTACAAATAATAGGATATTCCAAAATTCATAGATTGGTTATATCTGATCTTTATGAGATAAACAACCAAACATGACATGGCACAAGTCGTGACATATAGTCTTAAAAGTCTTATGAGAAAACATATAAATCTTACAGTAATTTAGCATAATTTGTTAGAAACAGTGATTTTTCTGCATCATAGTTATTCAAGGCACAAGGCACATCAAGGCACATAAGGGTCATGGGGCCAAGGCCCAGGCATGCTCCCAAGTGAGGTGAGGCGCACAAAAAACAAAATAAGATATAAAAAAAATCCTATATAAGAAAACTATTCACAATAAAATAACTCATTTAAAATAAAAACTTAAGCTAAAAACTTTGAAACTAAAGAAGTTGAAAAGTCTTAAATCATACTCCTACATTCAACTAAATCACAATAATCCTTAAAATTAAAAGTTGTAATTTAAAATTACAAATAAAAATTAAAAAGCCTCTATTACCACTTACTACACAATGTACATACACAATAATTTTTAGCATGCAATACTCAAATAATTACAGTTAAGAAGCAACAATTTTTATAAGTTTATTTATACGCCTTTCAGCCTTTTTTTTTTATTATTATTATTATAATTACTAGTTAAAAAAACAAAATGCAGAGCTTTCTCCTCTAGCCAACAAACATATATGGGTCCGTATAAAAGCCTAAATAGAAGGGGAAAAAAAGAACAAAGAAAACGGGCTGTTCAATGGAGAAAAAAGACAGATATGGATCTAAAATGGCTGTTGAAGAAAATAAAGGGGTAAAGAAAAGAGGGAAAAAAGGATAAGCGGTTGGATAAAAAATAAAAAAAAAAAAAAGAAGGAAAAAGAAAAACCCTAAATCTGGGTTAGAGAGAGAGAGAGAGAGAGAGAGAGTACTCCTTTGTGCTTGTGAAGGATCTTTTGCTTCGGCTTTGATTCAGTGAAAGATATAATGTTATGTTTTTCTTTTTCTTCCTCTTCCCGTTGAAAATCTTCTCTTATTCTTCTTTTCACGTTTTTTTTTTTTTCTTTTTTTCAAGTGTCAACAGTTATAATCAAGTGTGTGTGCCTTCATGGTAAGTCATAGATCTAACAGTAGAGAATTAATCAACTTTGAAAAAATAAGATAGGAGGTAAATATTAAAAAGGCGCGCCTTGCACCTATCACAAAGCACGCGCCTGAGTAAGATTGCCGGCCTTGATATTTTTGAGGCACAAGCCCCTGCGGCTCATGCGCCTTGTGCCTCAGGGCTTTAATAACTATGTTCCACATAAGCTGAACATGAAGTCATCCGATTAATTTGCATGCTGTCAATGGAAAAGGCTTCCATGTAACTGATGAGCTGAACTTTGAATACCAAGCAATAAATTCTCTAGTGTCCCAAAAGCAACCCTCTGATTTACAGTATAAATTGTATGAGGAGAACCCAATATTAGGTCCAAATGAGGAGCACCCAATATTAGGTCCAAGCAATCACTCTGCATACACAATGAAAAATGTGCTACACTATAACTATGACTCACAATTAACTATCAAGATCAGTTAACTATATAATTCACAGTGACCCTCAACTTTCCCATCCCCCAACCCAAGTAGCAACTGGTAGGTATGCTAGCCTATTTCATGGGCATTCAATCCTGTTATGGTTCTACCCCAAGAAGCTGAAAGTGATAAGTGGAAAGCAAACAAATGCATACTGAAATAATTAATTAATACTTAAAATGAGAAAGAATGAAGGTGCTTACCCGTCAATAAAATTCCGGCTGAGATTATTACAATGATACCCAAAAGTTTAATGCTTGGAGACTCCAACCTTCCAAAAGCACAGTTCAAAAATTAAGGGACAGTAACATAATAATCAAAGATAAACAATGAATTCTAGTCAAAAAACATACAGCAAACTAGCTACGTAGATGAGGACAAAATACTACACTAGTGACATGGCATTATAAAACACTACTACGTTGCAGCAGATGTGAGTAAATGAAATTCAAAGCACACTGTTTTCCCCCTCTCTCAATACCTATTCCTTTGATTCTTTCACATTGTTGCTGCAAGCTTGCAGCCCATTGTTCACTGGAACAATTTATTTTGGCAAATCACTGTAGGACAAACTACTCAAACGAGTTCATTCCATTTAAGGTTTTTGAAATTTCGGAAGGACTTCCCATAAAACAAACAAGAGATCATCTTTTCCTTTTGAGGCTGTGACTTGGGAACTCATTTTCCATTGACTAAATCTCCTATAAAATACAAAGACCAAAAAATGCAAAAAACATTTCCCATGAAACAAATGAAGCCTTGAAGAGCATTTTTTACTGTAGAAAATCCATGGGCCTTAAGAATGTTTGGCTAAATAATATCAATGGCCATATAAGTGAGGTTGGAACCTCATATTGCACAAAACCAATTGGCTTGTACTAAGACTCAATCTACTCCATATATATTCTTATACTTTTCCCGTGTGGGATTATATTTTCCAACACTCTCTCTCAAGTGTAACTAGGCCTATACCAATTATCACTTGCCCAAGATGGGTCTACTCTTTGAAGCCCATCTCAAACACACCTAGGCCTACTCTTGGAGGCCCTAGGTCAACAAACGGGTCTAGACTCCTCTAGCTAACCCAAACTCCAGGTCTTTAAATATGAGCTCAGGATCATCCGGCCATTGGACCATCTTTAGCTCTGATACCATGTATAAAATCCATGGGCCTTAAGAGTGTTAGGCTAAATGATATCAATGGCCATGTAAGTGGGGTTGGAACCTCATATTGCACAACAGCAATTGGCTTGTACTAAGGCCCAATCTACTCCACATAAATTCTTACACTTTTCCCATGTGGGATTATATTTTCCAACAATGACCAAGGAACATAATATCATAAATTCTCCATAATCTTAATTTACTACGAAAACATGGGCTAAGGAGGGAAGGGAAACTTTTATTAAGTAGATAAGTAACTTATTAGCATCAGGGTTTTATAAACATTAAAATAAATAACCTTCATAATCATTAAGAAATAATGAGGTTAAAGTTAATGGAGCAACTTAAAGAACGCTATATGATTACACATGCATCATAACAAACAAAGCCTAAAAGCCAGTAGAATAATTGTATATCAACAGCACAGAAATTATGGGATTGGACAAGGTCAATTGGCAAGATAATCACCTGAATGCAAAAGCAAATAGGAGGAGAAATATAGGAGCTGCAGATTTACACTGTAGAAACAGAAATAAAAATCATAATAAGTAACCACTATAAAAGAAACTGCCAGCAACAGATTCAAAGTAACATATTTATGAAGAAAGAAAGAAATTCTAGATGGCACTGCTTATCCAGTGAGGTATAAATGATAGAGCAAACCATTGTGGCAAATGTAACGGAGATGAAGACAAGGGATTCATTGCTCAAGTTAACATCCAGTGCCGTTCCAAGAGCTGTTGGTACAACTGTGAAAGGGAAATTCCATCTGTAGCATTAGTTGATAGAAAAGTTAATCAAACAAGTTGTTTAGAATTTCACAACAAAAACTATAAAAGAGTAGAAAACCATTAGTGAGAGAAAATTTAAAATTAATAGAAAGATAGAAGCTATAAGTTTTTGGAAAAAGAAAAAAAGAGACATTTATATTTAGACTTAAAATAGCTAATGAAATGTTTTACCAAAAATATGCTTATAAAGTGGATGAGAAAATAGCTCTTTCAAAGCATCTCCAAGCATTTTTTATGCTAGCATTTATCTATGCAATTTAAAAGGAGGAAATGGCTTATACTATTTATTAAAATCCATGGGCCCGTACATACATAGACTTATAAGTGGGCAAGTGTTAAAACCCATTTGTACAAAACCAATTAGCTTGTACTAGGTCCAACATCCATTTACTTATAAATCATTTATATATTTTGTTATTATTCGATATATGGTTCATTTTCAACACACCCCTTCAAGTACAACAAAATTTGGCCCATAGCCAACATCAATAGGTCAGTAGACGCTTACAAATAGACCTTTTGGCATCTCTTATTCAGTTTTAGTCTGGACTAACATCATCATCAGTCCGACAACAAAAGGCTTGAACATGAGTCCCAGGATTCAGTCCGTTTAGGCATAAAACTTTGATACCAAATTAAAGTCTATGAACCCATACATATGTGGACTTATAAGTGGGCAAGCATTGGAATCCACTTGTACAATACCAATTGGCTTGTACTAGATCAAACACCCGCTTACTTATAAATCCTTTATATGTTTTACTATTATTTGATGTGAGATTCATTTCCAACACCACTCAAAAGATATAAGTTTTGATTTGCCCAGTTTATCCAAAAATCATATATATTACTCATCCTAATCATCAAGATATTTGAATGATATTACATGTATGTCATTACAATTCTCGTAATACCTATAATAGACTTATAATATTTCTTCATAACTTCATCCACCTAAAACAAGATTATTTATACATAGTTAAATCACAATTTTTTTATCATAATTTATTTTACACTTACACACTGATATTTCAAGTAAATTCCAAACATACCATTTTCTTATATTTATTGATCTCATACACACAAAAAAGAAACGATTAATAATGAGCGTAATTTTTATGATGTTCATATTTGGAAAAGTAATTGAATGCTTTATTATCTCATGTATAAAATATTTAATTTTTAATCAATTCAACTCAACTTCACCTTAATCCAAAATAATTGGGTCAGCTCTATGGATTCTTTATTTCCACTCCAAACAATTTTGGGTTACGTCTTCTAATAGTTATAATGTCTCTAAATCATATTGTACTCCTCTCCTCCAAGTTAGTTTAGATCTACCTCTTCCTTTCTTCCTCTTCCCTCCTCTTCCCTATCACAATGTGCTAGACTTTTCTAATCAAGGCCTTTGCCTTACATGTCCAAACCATTAACATGATAATATAATGAAAGTGATAAAATATATAAAAATAAATAAATTATTAAAATGCAATGTGTGTCTGTGTGTGTGTGCACGTGGGCGTATATATATATATATATATATATATATATATATATATATATATAGAGAGAGAGAGAGAGAGAGAGAGAGAGAGAGAGAGTAGAAGAAATTTATTGAATATTTGTTCTAAATTAAAGATGATTAAAGAAACAATAGAATAAAGGAGTAAAAGAGAGATGAACTATTTTAAAATATATGGATAACATTGTCATTTTATTAATTGAAAAAAATGAAATGGAGTGTATTTAACCACTCCCAAAATTTATGTAAAAATATTGTGTTATAAATACCTATTATATGGTTAATGAAATGACCACATTTATAATTAAAATAATTAATAGAGATTAAAAATTATTATTACTATATAACCTATCTATACTATATAAAAACAATAAATGGGTGTTTTATTATTAACTAGGTATAATTTTTAAACTACTTATGAAGCCCTTAACAAAATTAGATTAAAAACAAATTTATAATTTGAGTCATACATTTTTATTCAGATACAGAAGTGCAAAAAAAAAATTCCTACATTCATTTTGTTATTAAATTCGTAGTTATTTAAAGTTTAAACATGATAACTCATACAAACTTTCAAGATTTTTACATTATGAAAGTTATTCAAATTATTTGTGAATTTATAGTTCACATATTTAATAAAATTACAAAAAATATGTATATATTTCCAATTTTTTTATCAACATCTAAAAGAATTTTATTTAAATAACAATGAGTAGTTAAATCTATAGTATATAAATAAGTTTTGTTTTGTCAATAAATGTCTTCGATAAGATTTGTAATATCATTAAATTAAGAAAGCCCATGGAAATTTGACTTTTAACAAAATAAATAATGTTTTACAAATCAGCGCCCTAAAATTAATTGATAAAAGCTCATCTAAAAGTAGAAAAGCATATTACAACAAAATTAGAATAGAAGCCATTTATTATATTTATTTATAATTACTTAATACATCAAATAGACAATAAAATAAAATAAGATTTTAGTTGGACTACATGAAGCACGTGAAAATCCATCTGGTGTGTATAAATGTGACATAATTCATGCGGGGCACTTAGTAAATGAGAAAGGAACTACTAATACACAGTTTTATTAACAGAACTTTGATGGATAGAGACATTTTTTAATATGGGAAACAAAGTTGAGCGGGGGAATGGGTTAAATAGGTTGGAGCGGAACACAGATATTGATTAAAAATAAAGAGAGATAGTGGTTTGTTGCAGACTCCCAACGCTCAACCACAAATTAATGTGATTATCTAGGCCAAAAATCAAGGGCTTCATAAAGGAAACAAAGCAGGAAAAAAAAAATAGCACATCAAGGTTTATAATGATGTACAGAAAAAGTGACTCAAGTTTAATAAGCACAAATAGCCTTGGATTAGAGTTTTTAAGAACTATAAATAAAAAAATATGGCTAGTACGGGATTTTTGAGAGATTCTAGATTGAAGCAAGACTACTTGGAGATTTTGAAACTCAAGAACTAAGATTTGATATGGGCTAGATTAAGATTTCCAACATAAGATTTTGAAAGATTTATTATGTCAAGTAAAAAGGAGCATGAAGAAACAAAACATCAGTGAAGAACAAGAGGAAATTTTACACTTATTAATGCATTTTGCAGAACCTCATATAGAAACAAGGTATTTAATATCAATATTGACACAAATATCAAGCTCTTAAAAATATAGATATATCATAATATCAATAGATGTATCAAAGAAATTAAGACATCCAAATAAATTAAAAATATATATATAAAATAATAAAAAATTTACAATTTATATAATTATTATTATTAATAGATATTTTTAAGCATTTACCTAATTTTAGTAAAGAATTTTCCTTAACTGAAATGGATAAGTAAATTATGAAAATATAGAAAATGAAATTATGTACTTTAAATTAAAAAAAATGTTTCACATATTCATATGTCAGTGCTAAGGAAAAAAATCTAGTTTCATAGTGTTAAAAATAATCATGCTGGGTGGATCTTAACTTTTCACATATTTTATATTTAATATATTTTGTATTTTCTAATTTGTAATTCATCCACCTTGGAAAAAAAAATTGTAATTCATAATTTATGTTATTATATATTATTACTTATACTTCAAAGTTTCGAGTTGGCTTAGTGGTTAGGTTCCTTTTGATTTTATAGTTGGTGCACCTTTTGAATTCAAGTAATGGTAATCTGATTTTTTCTAAACGAATAAATTGAAAATATTGAGAAACTTCTGAAAAAATAAAGAAAAATCTCAATATAATAAAATACTGGACAATAAATTGTCAAAAAGATATGACCATTGAATATTTTATCGAGGTAGTGAGATATTCAATATATTGAACAATATATCATTCGAAATCTCGATATTTAAGACCATGTAAGAACAATATCAACAGTTTACCATTACATGTGTAACTCTTAGAAAAATTTTGTTGAATGAGTCAATCTAATTACAAATTAGCTTGGCTCATATAGGAACATTTTAAATACTCCATTGTTTTAAAAGATTTTCCAATGACCAAATATGTCCTAAACCAGATTGAACATGAATATAAATGGCCAGACTCAAAATGAAACATAAAATAAACATGAAAGTAATGTCCTAAAAAACAAAACCACAAAACAAACAACAAAAAAACAGCAACAATAATATAGAACCACATTCTTAAGAGGAATAATCATATTCAAAGATTTGGTCAATGTAATCACACTCAAATGAATCACATCAGTAGTTTAGTAAGAGTATCTATGATACAGAATTCGCAATTCAACTGAACAAAGCCACTCAAAACTAAGAATTATCCCTACATATTTCATTTCTCACCCAGTACAACTCATCCAGTACAAGTGTCCAAAGTATATATATAGTAGAATATGTATACATCTTATTGAGTATAATCTAATGAACCATCTTAACCCAATATTCTACTTTATACTTCACTTGCCACGCATCATTTATGCCCTCTAAGACTGCCTACTCCTCTCACGCACACTCTAAATTATGTCCTGAGCATTACTTGCATGCAATATTACCTCTATGCTTGCTCAAAGAACCTTATATCCACAATGGTCATAAGAAAATAAACAGAACCAAGTACTAACAACCAATACAATAAATTTTGTCATAAAAAATAATTTAAATTTTTTTATTATAATTTGAAATCCTAAAATAATAGTGTTTTATAATATAAGAAATATTTGAAACGAAGTTTTAGATAACATAACAAATCAATGCTGTTAAAGGCTCAAGACGCATAAGGTTCTAGAGCCTGAGGCATAAGGCCAGGGGCGCACTGGATGGATACAAGGCGTAAGTTGACTAAATAAAAGAAAAATACATTTTCTTAGTGGATAATATGGTATAAAATAGAAGAAGAAGAAGAAAAAGAATTAAGGGAGACAATAGAAGATAAAAAGTTGTAAGAAGATGAACAAAACAATATCATAGATAGAAGAAGAAAATATCATGCAAAAAAAAAAAAAGAAGACGACAAAGAAGGAGAAAAGGAGAAGTGGGAAAGAGAACATATTTGGAAATATTGGTCATTTGCCTCAAGGGACAATGATGTGCAGTCTGCCTTAGGAGTAGTCATGTGTTTATATGTGAGGTATTTTTTGTAGCTATAGTTAGATACAAATAGTTCAAAAGTTCCACTTTTGTTTTGGGTTTTGGGCGCACAAATTAGTTAAAACAGTAAAAAACAATTAAAATAATTTCAGGTGTGCCAAAGGTCCTGGCCAGATAGTGCCTATACCCAGGCAGGCAAGGTAACTGCGCCTGGTTGCTCCTTGCACCTAGGCATGCGCTTTTAACAACACAAATATGGGAAAAGTTTAAAATAATTATCTGTGATTTAACCCTTTTCTGCTTTGGTGGCTGCAATTTTTCTCTGTTATCATTTCAATATCATTTTACTAATATTATTAGAAGTTCAGAATTATGTGCATGTAATCTTGCATGGTGTAAAAGAATTCATTACACGAAATAATATTTATATATGCCTACAAGAAAAACATTCGTATATTTTTTTAAAAAAATTGTTCGCATAACAGCATAGTAATGCCATGTGATCATCCCAATAGGTGCCACAAAAGTAATAGTCTGTCAAACTTAGTTAATTAATCATGTCGCACAAGTGCTGTATGAGTGTCATTTTGATGACATTAACAAAAAATCACATGAAAACTGGAAGCACTAAAATGGTATCTTGAGAAAATACAGCCCCCAGAGGAAAAAGATGCTGAACCACAATACATGTGTTTTTGAATTTCCCATAAGCATATGTATTCAAACAAAAAATTAAAATTAAATTGGCTTTGATAGAAATATAAATGATCAATTTAACAAACATTACATTTTACCCTTGCAAAAAGAAAAGAAGAGAGAGAAAATTATTTCTATAAATGCTAGGTTATATATATATATATATATATATATATATATATATATATATATATATATAAAATCCAAATGAAATGTAAAATATCAATGTTTCAGTGGTTTGTAATTTGTTTGTCAGTGCAATTTGTGCTGAATGAGTGTCATTTTAATGACATTAACAAAATATCACATGAAAACTGGAAGCACTAAAATGGTATCTTGAGAAAATACAGCCCCCAGAGGAAAAAGATGCTGAACCACAATATATGTGTTTTTGAATTTCCCATAAGCATATGTATTCAAACAAAATATTAAAATTAAATTGGCTTTGATAGAAATATAAATGATCAATTTAACAAACATTACATTTTACCCTTGCAAAAAGAAAAGAAGAGAGAGAAAATTATTTCTATAAATGCTAGGTTATATATATATATATATATATATATATATATATATATATATATATATATATATATATATATATATATATATAAAATCCAAATGAAATGTAAAATATCAATGTTTCAGTGGTTTGTAATTTGTTTGTCAGTGCAATTTGTAATGTTTCAGAGGTGGTGAAGCAAAATTTTTTAAATGAGGGCTACAAAGAAACTTGAGAAATCAGCATGTTTCCCTAGATCTGATTGCCCTATCTATATGAACTGTAAACAGTAGACCGATTCACCAGTTACCCAGCCAATTCAAGCAAGTTAGAGCAAGTTTTTTCCAAAAGGAGGTTTGAGGTACAGACCAATTTGACCACTAGACAGTTTTCCAACTTTTGTGGTTCAATTTCCTAGCCAATCTAGGTCAAACTATACAGGTAGCAATCGCTAGTTCTCATGAGGGTACGATCAACTCAAAAATATCTTCACAAAGAAAAAGTCCTCGTTCACCTTCTTCAATAAAAATAGAGATTCCTCCTTCAATAAACCAAATGGACCATGCAAGTACAAGCATCATTGATGACATGTACAAATATAACAAAAAATGCATACAAGCTTAGCACATGATAAGCACCTCCATGCACAGAACCAATCCTCTTAACGATAATCCATAAACAAGGTCTTTCATTCCAAAATAAAATCCCATGTACCAAAATGAGCCTCTATTCACTTTTATGCTTATTTCTAACGTATGATCACAATAAAAAGTTAAAGCACTATAATTTTCATTTGCCTCTAACTTTTCTAGTTAAGGACAATTCTTAAACCAAAAACACAAGCCCTAGAAGTATGATGCAATATCACACTAGTTTTTCTAAACACAGATGGAAAGAGAATGTACAGGTTATTATCACTTTCAAACTGAAATACTAAATATAGAACTAATTACTAGAAGGTTCAACCTCATCCCACCCTTCATTACTCGACCTAAAGCTCATGTTCTTCATTTCAAATCTTTCACACAAAATAAAATAACGCATAGTCGAAAATTCAATTAAGGAAAAAAAATAAATAAATAAAAGGGCTTGTTTGACAACATTGAAAAAGCAAAATTCAATGGCTGAGTTAGAAAAAACAAAAGAGAATACATATGTACCAAGGTACCTCTCATAAAATAATCCCTCCATGTCATAGCAACAGTCAGTTGAAATCTATGAGACCAAAACCATGTGATAAACTTTGACAAAACAGCTTGCATTCCAAAATGGATAGTATTCATCAGTAATGGAGCAGGGAATTTTCCCAAATCATCTCCTAAGAGAGTTTTATTGTACCTATAGAAACCAGCAAATACCACAAGGTAAAAAAAATAAAAATAAAACTATGTGCCACAAAACATAAAAAATGCAAGCATCTCATGATTATTCAAGTAAAAGATGAACTTACAAGGTCAAAAATGTGCTGAAAGTGTACCAAACAAGTATGAAAAACAAAGTCTTCAACACATCCGCAGCAGACACAGGGCTCTTAGACTTCAGCGGCAACTTTTCATGGTTGCCAAAAGCATAGGCAGTATTATCACTAATATCTGATAAACATGTCTCCCCGGAAGACCCATTGTCAATTTCAAATGGCATGTAGTTCTCTTTTTCTTTTCCTCTGTTGTGTATATTGATTTCATGGTCCACGGTGTGTATATTAACTTCATGATCCATAGCATGTATGTTGATTTCATGATCCATGGTATTATTACTACCATTCAAGTGCAGACTTATATTCTGAAAATTATTTTTATAACGATATTTATCAGCATCTACATCCCCATTTTCTATCTTGTCCTGGTGAAGCAAAGGCAACTCAAAATCAGAGTCTTCAACCCCAGAATTAGAATTTTCTAATTCATGTTCAAAATGAACTTTTCCATCTTCATCAAACCAGCGAGAGAACGAAGGGTCTCTATGAATAGGTGAAACTTGATTTTCACTAGAATTGTAATTAACTCCGGTGTACTGAACTTTTTTATTATCGAAACAACTCTCTACCATCTCCCTTTGAATTCTAACTTAAAGGCATCTACATACTCCAAGTCAAGCCAATGCAATATATCTAATGGTGAACCGCTACAATCAAATTTCGATAGCAGAGTCATTCCACCATGTAGTGCAAATTATTGTGAATCCAAATCTCAAAACTCATACAAGAATTGACTCAATGAAACTAATAGAGAATCAACCAAGTACAACAGATTGTACAACGCAGAACAAATTTCAATTGAAATGCGACCTGTTCCAATTACAAGCAGCCAAATCTCTCAGAATTCAAGTACCAATAGAAGCAAATTGAAGATAAGAAATGTATAAACAATGTATGGTACAATTACAAATTAATATTCATCATACACATAAAAAAAAAATGTTAGGGTTTTCTCAGTAACCAAACGGAACCATCAAATAAAAAAGAATTACAAGACAAGAAATAGAAATCAAGATCATAAGAAAAGGAAAGAGCTGACCTGAAGAATTGGAAGGAGATAAAGATCTGAGCCCTGTCTCTATGTCTCTATTGTTCTCTGCAAAATTAAAATCTGATTTTTGCTTGAAATTATTTTGCATTTATTTGTTTATTAAACAAATGAGAACTGAGATCTGATCTTGAAAAAATACGAAAAAGAAATACCACGAGTAATAAATGGAATATTATTTTAGTTTGGTGCGTTTGGCAAGTAAATTTTGGTCGTACAGCCTGTTTGTTAAACAGCGTAGATTTAAAGAAAGATGTTCACATTGCTCTTTGATTTATTGTTACTCCACCAGATTTTTAATATCGATTTTTGACTTTTTTTAATTTTTTTCTTTCTAGAAATTTGCTTTTTTAATTAGTTTTTAGGCAGAGATATGTTTAGTGGAGGGTGTAAACAAGGGAAACTATTTAAATTCAGTTTTTTTTTTTTTTGCCTGAAATTTAAATTCAGCTTGATTAAAATCAAGTTAAGTTCAAGCTCCAGTAATTTTGAATAGCTAATCGAGCCTATCTCGAGTTAATAAAATACTTTACTCAATGATTTGCTAGCCATATAGGACTATTGAAGTTTAATATAATTTTTAATATATTTTATATTGCATATAATAATTTACTCATTTAATCTTGCACTCAAGCTTATTTGAGTATTTTCAAACTTCATTTTGATATAAATAAATAAGATAATTCGTTTTTTTAATGATAATCGTGCTACTCAAATCGAGTTTGAAGATTTCAAATATCGATTTGAGCGAAATTCAAGTATTTTAAATATCAATTTAAACCAAGTTTGACTTTCAAAATGAAAATTCGATCAAAATCGAGTGGAGCTTGATCTTAGCACTGTTTCATCTCGGCTCAACTCAGTTTTAGCTCCTCGAGACAGCTTATAGCTAGATCTCTTCATGGGTCAGGCTAAAATTGAAGAACATTAAATTTTTTCAAAAGCTCAGCCACTTCATTTTGTAACGATGTTTACTAATTGCGGTATGCAATCATTTCTACTTATAATTGATTAGCCGAATTGATGGCTAATGATTATTGATGGCGAATGATTGTTAGCCAAATGTTAGTGAATGGGTGTTTTGTTTAGCAGTCAAGGGCTAGTCAATGTGAGATCTAACAATTGTTGAAATTTTTTATTTTACCATACAAGTTGAGACAACTATTGGGTAGAGGTGGGCATTGATCTATTTGGTATGGTTCGGCCTATTAATAGCCGAAATCGACCAACCAAAATAACTATAAATTGGAGACCGAACCGAACCAAATTAAGTCATATTCTAAAATTTTACTGCACTTATAAATCAACTCAGGTTCGATTTGATAAATTGATTTGGACCTCTTTAATGGGCCTATGGCTTTTTTGAGCCCAAATTATAAAAATTAAATTTTTCTTTGGAGGGAACAACAGTTTGCATTGCTATTTATTTTCAATTTATGTAATCCATCTATCCATTTATATTTTGTACTAACAATGTTAAGGATTATGTTTGTGTTTAACATATATAGATTTGCATATACAAATTTGCAGGGCCTTAATTATAGTTACAGATAGCAATCAAAAAAGAATAAAAATAGGAAAAGAGGAAAGAAGCAACAGTCCAAAGGAGTCCAGAGCAAACAGACTCCAAAAGCAGCAAAAAATCAAGCAGCAATAAAAAACAGAACCTCCGTAACCATAAGAATTAAAACCTATAGAAAACAAAAATAAATAAAAGGAATTAAATCAAACCAAGAAGTTAAGGTAAACAATTGATTAAGAATCGCATTTGGGCTCAGATTTTTTTTTTTTCATATAAGAATAATAGTGTTCAAATTAATTAGGCTACATTGTTAAACTAACCCATAAAACATTACCTTGCCAATAATTAAATTTGAACAACAAGTACTCATAAATTCAAAAAAGGTAAAAGCATCATTATTACCCAATCAAAACATTCAACTAAAATAAAAGTTGGCTCAGAGTTTAATTTTTTTAATGTGATTAAATGAGGTCAAATTAAATGGTGGCAACAAAAAAAGTGCCTCCACAATTTAATCCACCACAGTCATTAAATCATTGAAATAAAATAAACAACTCATCACATCATCATTGCCCCAATAAGAAAAACATAAGTAAAGAAAAGAATGCTTAGCTATGTCTGCAAATACAAATGCAAGACTATCACTGCCATATAAATAGAATTGACATTGCCATAAAAAGAATTAATGGCTGCAACAGGTTATACCTCCCAATTAAACAAGACATTGCAGTTTCAATGACTTAGTCATCAATCACAAGATTGCAGACTTGCAGCATTGCTAACAAAATAAACAAAACAAAAATTTAAAATTAAATAGGAGAGACAGTCTAAGATATAGAGAACTTTACAAATGAACCATATAAGTAAGGGTTAGTAGAAGCTGCATAATCAAAACAAAAGCAGCAACTACCAATCCATCACCATTAACAATTTTAATTGATTAGTTGCACAACAAAGTCAAAGATTATGCAATCAGATAAATGATAAACTCAACAAAGAGCAAAAAAGGAAAGAAGAAATTGAAGAAGTTAAATGAACATAAAACTTTACAGAGAAGAAAAAAAAAACATCAGACAGCTGTTGTATAACAAAAAGAACAGCAACACTCAGCAAAAAATTAATTTGATCTAGCAATAGAATGTCCCAACCCAACATTTGGCAATTATAAACAAACACAATGAATAAAAAAATTAATAACCTCAACAAAAAGAATGAAAAAATAACAGAACAATAACAAAATAGTGAAGTAAAAACCACATTTTTCAAAGTTTTCAAGTTCATCAAGGGACTCTTCAATGATAATTGGATTATTGGAAGGCTTAATCCAATCTTGTGTACATATCAGTGAGTATTTGACTTACATGTCACTAATGAGGGATAAGGGTCATTTAGCTACTTCATTTAGGAAGGTAGCTTTGTAGATGACTTAATGATTTTGAAGGTGATGCCTCCGATAAGTAACAAAGGAAATGATGGCTTGGAGGGTATGCCTTTGTAAGATATTTCCTTTTGACTTCCAAAAATCCTTAGTGAAAAATGAAGGTGATGCCCCCTTGATGGGACCTATTTTTACTTTCGAAAATGATCCTTAGTAAATATGATTTTTATTTTCCCCCGCAGATTATATGAGATTTTACTCAGCAAACTCATAGGGTGGCCCATCGAATGGAGTATGACTATTAGTTAGATGGAAGTGACCATCTCTAATTTTTTCTTAATATCACTTGGCAGATGACATTTGTCAGATACGAAGGAGGAGAAGCCATTAACACAATATATGTATGAGGGTGTATGATTGCAAAATATATGTGTAGATGTTGGGGCACAGATAATGCATGTTTATGTATGCATGCTTTGGGATTCATAAACATTATGTTTAACTTTTACACAATGGATAATTCATGTGCTATGCATGATTTGTGATGATGCACGTAATAGATGAATGTATGGATGCAAGAGGGTGGATTCACGAGTTTACTCTGTATATGTTATGAATGCAATTTGCATGTAATGCTGACCCCCTAAAAGAGGAATGTAGGTTACGAGATGATTATTTTGATTGATTTTTTTGGTGGATTCCTAAGGCTTTCCTAAGAAGGTTTGACAATTCTGTGATGTTTTTGAGTGATGACAATGATGAGTAATCTAAACCCTAAGCTAAAGGGCATTTATGCAAGTTAGATGCTTAAACCAATGATTGGCTATCTGAAAAGGTGATTTTAAGAAGATACCCCATTTTAGAGGGCAACAATTTGGCTATTTTGATATGGGTTGGGGCTTGTCATGACAATGGGATAGTTAGGATTTAGCATGCAGGTGGCTTATTTTAGATTCAATTGGGATTTGTTTGTTTAGGCATCCCAAGACTTTAGAGGGAGGATTTGTTTTGGTAATGGGGTGTTGATAGTTTACTCCTGGTTCCATTTTGGAAGCTTGTAACTATGAGGGGATTTATAAGTTAGCATAGATGACAGAGATTTATAGTTTACTCTATGTGGCCCAATGATTCCTTTGAAAAAAAAAAGTTAAAAAAATCTAGATTTTGCTCCTGACGAGACTTTGAAAATGAGCTTTAGTTTTGGTGGATGTTTTGGTTGCTAAGATGATAAGAAGATGGCTTAGGCTTTGAGGATTGATTTCTTTGAAAGATTCAGTTTAGGTTTCACAAAGGGACTGAGGCTTTAAGGGTGAATAGATAATTGGTGCGTTTACTCTATGAGGACTAATTCTGGTCTTAGTATGATAGGGTTTCAACTATAAGGAGAAATGACTTGGATAAGTTTGGAGGGTTCATATGATTGTGCTTTTTTAAAAGACTTGGATTTTGGAGATTGGACTTTCTTTAAGTAGTAAGAGGGATATGCTTTGATTTTGGTTCACAGTGGAACCCTTCGAGTGGTTTGGGCCTTCAGCTTTGTAGTTCTTTTTTTTTTTTTTTTTTTTTTTTTGGCAATGCTTCATGGAAAGGAAAGAATGCATTATCTAAGCTAATAAGGCTCTTGAGGATAATGTTTTTTGGGTTTAGTTGAATTGGCATAAAGGTCAGGATGAACTTTTAGGAATGAGGGAGAGCCATCTGATTTGGGTCTTTTGGTGACTCAAATACTTTGATAAGAAAACACAACTTAGTGATCCTACCCTTGATAAGAGGTGGTGGACTAACAAAAGTTGCTCGAAAGAATGTGAATGTCTTCAAATGACCTGCCCTGATGATGGGTAAAGGCAACTTTATCTGTGACAACTCAATATTTGATTTTAAAACTTTCTTTACCCTTTGAATGATTAAGGGAAGAAAAGAGGTGACAGAAAAAAAGGACAACTTTGAGGAGGATAAAATTATTTTATTTCTCATGAGGATAAATTTTTTATACCGACTTGATATATTCAAACAGATGGATTTTGACATGACCCAGAATATAATCCAATTTGAATGACATCTCATCCTTTTTTTTTTTTTTTTTTGGGCAGAGAAAACAAATAGGGATGCAATTGATGCCTTACAAGAGAACATGAGGGCATGATGCCTTACTTGAGAGATTAGATTGATTGATAAATTAATTAATTAACTAAAATGATTAATTAGATAATTAGTGTGATGAGTGGATTAATTAATTAATTAGGAAAATGAGTAGATTAAAATGATTGATTAATTTGATGAATTGATTTGAAAAATGATTAATTAATTAATTAAAAGGATTAATTAATTAATTAGTTGAGTGACTAATTTTTAGAAAATGATTTATTTAATTAAAAGAATTAATTAAATTAGGTTATGGGTAGGGCAATTAATTAATTAAAAAGATTAATTAAATAATTTATAGTATGATTGAAGAAAGCAGAAGAGAGTAATTTAGTAGATAATTATCAATACCAAATTGAGGTATGAAGAAAATTAAGGAATTTGAAGCCTATTTATAGGCAAATATGAGTAAGGATATTTACAAAAGTGAAAGAGTGAAAAGATCAAAATGGTAGGCCCGAGAACGGGTTAAAAATGCTGAAAAAATCATATTGAAGGCAAACTTAGAATTTTTCATGCATATATGGGGGACAAGCCAGTAGTACTACCAGGCCCCTAGGCGGCACTACTTGTGCTCTGGCTGTAGACACGTGGCAAAATCATTTTTTTTTTTTTAGAAATTGATATTGGACCAAGTTGAAAAATTAGGTGTCTAAATGGTAATGTACTTAAAGTTCAATTTTTCTTTTGAGGGCATTGCTCTCTTGACTCCCTCTAGCTAACTAGTTAGTGGAACCATCGTAATAGCTCTGCATAGCATGCTAAAATTAGCAGGTGGCAAGGTGCAAGTTATCGGAAGGGTATAAAACTAAGGGTTCATAGAAAAGTAAATTTTAATAGAGTATTCTTACCCTTCATCCTTTGATAGTGAAGTTTATAATATTATTCAATTATATAATTAATTTATATTAATATTTATATTAAATCTTTAGTGCTTTGCATTGTTATTTTTCTTAGAATATATAATTCCATATTATTTATCAGTTGTTGCTATCTTTTGGGCTAATTGAGATATTCTGTTAAGCAAGAACATTGTGATGTTGATTGATATTATGAGATGATAGCCTATGTGGCACTATTTTAAGATGTGATGTTTGTATAGGTTCTACTTAATATGTAAGCCTATAACCCTATTTTGTGATAGTTACAGCTGTCACTTGATCATTTTATCATTTAATGAGTAGACAGGCATACAATGAGCATTGATAGCCATATGCATCACCCATGTCCTAACGCCGGTCACGTGTCTTTGGATTCGAGTCATGGCAATACGAGCCTAACACAACACCACAGCATCATTATTAAGAAATTTTATTTAACTATTTGATAACATAGACTGAACCGAATGAAGATGAGCATGGCCTAGACGAGCATGCCAAAGTAGACAACGATGCAAGGAAAGCCTTAATTAAGAACAAAGCTTTAGAACATGGAAACTACAATAGCATGGTATAGAGACTACCTTTATTCTGGCCTGTTTCATTGGGATATACTTAATAAGAACATGGTGAGGGAAAATTTTAATAGAGACTGAATTTTCACAAATAAAGGCATTAGCAAATAGTAAATTTTCACAAGTCTTAGGCACACAAAGAATATTATTACGATTAACTTTGTTATTGGCAAAAGAAGCAACAAAAGAAATATATATATATATATATATATATATATATATATATATATATATATATATATATATATATATATATATATAGAGAGAGAGAGAGAGAGAGAGAGAGAGAGAGAGAGAGAGAGAGGGAGAGAGTCTTACCATTACCAATTGTAATCACTTTAAGACTAGTATAATCATTTGAAATTGCTAAATTTTCCATGTTTGTAGTGAGATGGTGATTAGCTCTGAATCCACAACCCACTACAGTTCAATATGTCCAGTATTTGCCATATATGAAACTGGTTTGATAGAATTAGAATGGGTTGACTTCAGACTTGAACAATTTTTAGCTATATGACCATAGCCTTCCTAATTATGACACTTGATAATGGCAAGTACATAAATGTTAGTAGCAAAACTAGAATTAAAAGAAAAGAAATTACCTCTTCCGGATTGTGAGCCACCTCGAATATTATTTGAGTGTCCTCCTATTATGATTTGAATGTTTTGCCTAAAAAGTCCAATCACCTATGCATCCTTCGCTATAAAATACTTCAAATGAATTGAATCATTTTCCGAATGATGTCAATCATCTCAATATGGATCTAAGAGAAATGCATCATAGATGTAAAAAGAAAAATTTAAGCTGTGATACAAAGAGAGCTATTTTCCAAATATTACTATGAGAAAGTTAAGATGGAAAATTAGCAAAAAGAGTTATCACCAAAGTTGCCAATTTCTTTTCTATATCCAATCAATTGGTTTCTCCAATTTGGCATGAAGAAAATGGTGATCAACCAAAATTTTTCTTCAAAACTTGTGAAAAAGGTTGGTCGTAAGAGAATTGAAATAGATTTACAACAATTGAAAGATATCCCTTTTCATCATCATAGAAATATCTGATCCTTATCAAAAGCTTCTATGACAAAATTAGTTGTCCATAGAAGAATCAAAGAAGGATATATTCAACCACTCTCAAATGCTATGAAGCCATATTTATTGGATGACAATAGAAAAAAAGGTTAGAATTTTTCTTATCAATAATCGATGAAAGTACACTTGCATCTAAACCTATGTTTATCGATATGCACAATCAAATTCATATTGATGAGAAATGGTTTTATATGTCTAGGACATCACAAAAATATTATCTCTATCTAGATGAATTGGAGCCTTTTCGTACTTGTAAAATAAAAGATTTATTACAAAAATTATGTTTTTAGCTACTGTTTCTCATCCACGATTTGATGCTACTTCCAGTCAAGAATTTGATGGAAAAATTGGAATATGACCATTTGTGTTTAAGAACCAGCCAAGCGGAGTAGTAAAAACCATGTAGCAAGGATTTTGGAGACAAAGCCAATTTTGTCGATTACTAAAAATGTTATTCGATCATGTTTAGTTGAAAAATTGTTACCCACAATTAAAGAAAAAGGCCATGTTCCAGCTCTAAGACCATCTTCATTAAGCAAGACAATGCAATGCCACATTTAGATGTTAATGATATTGCGTTCATAGAAGCTACGAAAAAAAGATGGATTCGATATTCGTTTATATTGCCAACCTACAAATAGTCCTGATATGAATGTATTAGATCTTAACACCTTTAAAATTATTAGTTCACTCTAACACCAAGAGGCTCTAACGACAATCAATCAATTTGTTTCAGCCATTGAGAAGGCTTTTGATATGCTCACAATTGAAGATTTAAACAATGTTTTTTTTGACATTACAAACATGCATATTGGAGGTGATGAAGATTCACGATAGAAATAACTATAAAATTTCACATATAAACAAACAAAAATTGATTAGAGATGGATAACTACCAATTTCAATTGAATGTGATCCTAAATTTTTGATGAGGCAAAGACATATCTTCTTGATAGCCAACAAATTTCTAAAAATGAAATATGGTAGTAACTTTATGATTAAATTAGCACGAGATCTTTCAATTAATTCTATTTAGAGAAGATATTTTCTAACTTAGCTAATTTTTTGACTTGATTTTGCAAATTTATTGGATTTTCTTTCTCGACTTAGAGATGATAAATATTCACAGGAGTGCATATTTTACTTGGAGTTTTGTTGAGATGAAAATTGTATTGATTTTCAAGCTTATAATAGTCCAAAATTTTGGCTTTTAATGCACTAGATGTTTATTAAATTTCAAATTATTAATTAAATGGTAAGTAATATTGTAAACCCTTAATTTTGCACCATTTGGTATGTGTTTGAATCTTAGAAACACCTAGGCTCGATAAACAAAACTCCAGAAGTTGAAAACTCTCAAAATGAGAAAATCAGGAAAACTAGGACATATCCCTTTGGCATTTAAACTCCTCTAAATCATCTAGGACTGAGTAATGAATACAACGCAACTGGAATTACGAAAAATGAACGAGAAATGAGCAAGAATGGACAAAAAAGATGAAACAGTTGAAATAAGGCTGTGCAACAGCCATGGAGGCATAGTAGCACTGCCGCACAGGCCTCTATGGTGCCATAGAGGCCTGTGCAGCAGAGGCCTGTGCAGCAACTCGCACAATTTTTCCTATTTTGCATATTCCATATCGAAAGTTTATGTATTATGTACTCTAACCTTTCCCCCTATATATAGAGAACCTCTCCATACTTTAAATGATTAACTTTGGGACCTTGAAAGCCTTTGCATCAAGCAAACCACTCCAGTTCCAAAGTTTTTCTTATCTTTCACTTTACATTTGCTCGTTGCTTCGCAAAGCGAGTTAGGGGGTTTCTCTTTGATTCCTACCCAACAAGTCAAAAGCCTTCCACCTACCTATTCGAGATAAGTCTATTGCCTAAGGCTCATGTCCCTTGTTTGAGGTTAGCCACCACCCGCTAACCGAGGCAAGTTGTTACACATTCTGAGGCTTATCGTTATTCGCTGTCCAAGGCTATTTGTCGCCTACCATCTAAGGTAAATTTCTTTCCTTTTTCTTTATTTTATTTATTGTTTCCCTCATTGGGATTTATGTTCTAAGGCTCCTTGCCTAATTCTTAATTCACTTTGATAGTTAATTAGAATATAACTTAATTAACTCCACTTGATAATCAATTGATTAAATCAATCAACTTAACCCTTTTTTAATCAATCAATCAAAACATGATAAAATAGCTAGACTAAACTAACCCATTCGTAAGAAGGGAGAATTGCGTGGGTTCTGATTCCCTTCAAAGGGATATGCAGGTATGCTTGGTTCAAGTATCGAATCCAATTAAAACTAAACAACTCTCCCTCTCTATCACCTTCTTCACTTACTTTTATTTTATTTTATTTTATTTTGTTATTAGGCTTAGTTTGGGGAATGTGTGACTTCCCTAAAACCCATAAAGACTAGAGGAGGTATCCCTAAGTTTGGGATTTTATTGTAATATTAACTTTCTTTTATTTTGAACTTTAATTGTGTATTTACTTTATTATTGAATGGATGAATTGAATGATCATACATATTGCAAATTGCTCATGCATCTTAAATTATTCATGAAATATATTTTAAGTTACTCTTATATTAAATGGCCAAACTTATCTCATTAAAATAAACTGAAAATCTTATCTCTGAATCCTCTTTGGTTTTGAGGCCAGTAATCTTATCCTTTGGGTAATAATTAGAGTTATATGAGTTTTTTCTTATATTTTTCTAAATAAAAATAAATTAAGGTGGTGACTCTAAAAAAACAATCTTCAAATCTATCAAAAAAAAGCCCGAAGGCTTCCCTGTGTGCTCTTTCTATATGAGCATTTCGATTCCTTTAACGGATTAGACCAGTGCTCGGGTAAGGCATCATAGCTGGCAACTCTATTAGGGACAATTCTTTTAAAAGAAATAAGTGGACTACTAATTGGTTTAAAAAGAGTTTGGCCTTTTAATATAATTGTGACATTGCATACATCACTTGCATGGGCTCTTTACCATTTAACCTAGTTTTAGGAAGACAATGGATAGTGAGTAGCATCGAGTGGATAACCTTCCTTTGGTCTATTCACCGATAGTAAAATCATCAAGCCCGCGATGAATCCTTCGATCCTTTCAAAGGTGTAACGAGCATGCACGTATCATTAGACCTATGTGAGGCTTATTGACTCACATGTGGTTAGGTATATCACTGCTCTAGTGTGACAGGTACCCAAACTGAGCCACCTTTACCCTTTCATATAATGAACCTAGATCCTGACCTTAGGTTATATATACCAAAATTAAAACCTTGTATCTTTGTATTCTTATGAAATGGTTTCCTTATGCATATTATGCATCTATGTTGTATAATAAAACATGTACTCATCTTAAGTTTAGGTCAAACCTTGAACCAAAAAAGGGTCAAACATTCTTACCTCCATTCAAACACCTCCTCTATAAACACTCTCACCTATACCCCATCACCTATCCAATAACCCTTAAACCATTACCCTAAATATCTTTGATATAAACACCATTATCCCTTTAGCCCTTAACCTAAGCACTTTCACCCCTAAACCCTAGACACTTACACTTCCATCCAAACACTTTCACTCATAAACCTTAAACACACTCACTTCTATCGCAATTACCTTTGCCCCTACAAACCTAGAACCGTCACCCTAGCCTTTATCTTAAACACCATCACCTTAACCACATACCTTAAATGCCTCACCTTATTCTTACCCTAAACATCAAACACTTGAACTTCACATCTCAAACGTAAACCTAAACCTCCATAAACCTTAAATCTTTGGACTTTAAGCCATAAACCTGCAACCCTAAAATCCATATCCAACCTTAAAAACCTTACTACCTAAACATAAGCCTATCCCACAACCCCTATCCTTATCTAAAAAAAAAATAGACACATTAGGTTCTCCATACCAAAACCATTATCTTGATCTTATCTCTTATTTAAAATCACACCCACTATCCTTAAGCCCAACATCTGTGGCTTATTACCTTCAAAACTAGCTTGTTACCTTTAAATCTAACAACTTTGGCCTAACACACTACCTTAAACCCAATAGCTTTGGTCCAATCTACTACCCTAAGCCCAAAACATTTGTCCCATTATATCTTAAGCCTAAAAAATGGTTAGCCCATGACACAATAGGGAAGCCTTTTCCTTTAGGATTTGTATGCCTATACATTCATCACCCTTTCCTATTCTATACCCGTCAATTACCTTATTACTTTGATTTGAAGGCACTAATGGCCAACTCGCTTGATATGACTTCCTTAACTATACTTGTGACTAGACTTATTAAGAAGTAAGAAAAGTATTTCCAAGCTATCATAGCTGCTCAACAAGCCCAATTCAAGGAACAAAAGCAACTCATCATTGAAGAAGTTCAAGCCATGATTAACCAAGCAATCTTTAACTGGACTAACCAAAACCTAACCCTAGCCCTATTCTGAACCAAGCTGACTCATATCTAAACCTAGGTAAGGAAGTTTTCTCTTATCTAGATACTATATTGCTCCTAGAGAAACTTAAAGCCATAGAGAGATCCATTAAATCTCTAAAGCACCATAGTAATCTAATTGATGTGGACAGTTTAACCTTATTCCTAATGCTAAGCTTCCTCCTAAATTCAAAATACCTAAATTGGAAAGATTTGAAGGAATCACATGCCCTAAAACCCATCTAAAGATATATATGAGGGTAATGAAACCTTTAGGACTTAGCAATGAGCTCTTTGCCCCACTATTCCAATAATCACTAACCGATGCTGCCAAAAAATGGTTTGATGGGAATCCAATAGCCTTGCAAGAAGTATATAAAGATATGCACAAAAAGGAATTCAAGAAGTCTTTTTAAAATGACAACACGTCGTAGGTGTGACAAGGCCTGGGCGAGCTGCACATAATGGGCTGGACTGCTTATGCTTTATATTTTTTAATTTAATTATTTTACTTTAGTTTTTAATGTTTAGGCCCCTATCAATATGATATAAGCCCATGTTCAATTAAATTAAGTTTGCTTATGTAATTAGCAAGTTTTTGGCCTACTTATGACAAGTTTAAAGCCTAAAATGAGTTTAGAATTATTTCTTATTTAGAAGTCAGTTTCTTTCTTGTTAGCTAAATTAGGGTTTATGTAACACTATAAATACTTAGCTATTCTATCAATAAGAGATAAGTTGATTTCCCTCAAATTTAAGCTTTAAGCTTATGTGAGAGTTTTTCTCAAATCTGGTTCTTGGATTAAAATAAAAAACCCGAACTTTCAAAACTAATTACTTTGCTTATTCACAACATACCAAGGTTTCTTGATACAGGTTCGTCATTGAATTGATTTTTTTTCCTTGCAAACTTGATTTGGCTTTCCATAGGAGTTGCTTTCAAGTATAAAGATATTGGGTCTCAAAGCAGATCGTTTGGAGTTCATATCATAGTTCCTATCACTAAAGAAGAGCCAGAAAAGGACATAGGATGATATCTGTCATGCCTTTGTCAGATAATATCATTATAACAATGAAGTTAATGTCACTAGGCATGACTTGGAAACTGCTAAGTAGCTTCTAGAGAAATCCTACTCCATGTTCCTTACAATGTGGAGGGCTAAAACTGCTCAAATGGTTAACAAATCAATAGAATAAAAACAAGCGGACATCCTTGTCAATAACCTACATCCAACCTATCGAGTCCACTTGTTAACCCAATACCTATCCAATTTTAAAGCTTTGGTTGCAACTACATCAAAGGTTGAAGATTGCATCAAAGTGCATCATTTTAACTTGAATTCTCCACTGCCAACCTAAATAGTGATGAAGAACCCAAACCCAATTCAACTCCACCTTACCTCAGCCCCAAGTGGCATGACATGAAAAAGTTTAAGTTCAACTAATCTGACCTATTTGATATTAAATTCTAAGTCTGAGTACAAATCTCAAAGTCTAATTCTAAATTCGACCCTGAGTCTGTCATCTTATTTTCTTTTTCGTGTATTTTTTGTCGATCATGTTCGGTCTTTTTTGTTATCTTGTAATAAAATTTTCCATTATAATAAAACATCCATATTTTTTTAATTATTTATGCACTTGTTTTTCTTGTTTTAAACATGGATGAGCTTTAAGGAAAAAAAAAAAGAAAGAAAAAGAAAGAGAAGAAAAAAAAGAGAGAAAAAGAGAAATGAATAGTCAATTAAATCCACCACAACTAGCATATTTTTAAATTGAGGTGCCATCAATAATCGCTTTGCCAGCTCCTAACCAAAGAAGGTCAAGAAATAGACCTCTCATCAGAAGTTGAAGCACAAAAAATAATTCAATTTAATTACCCGTTGCACTTTAGGTAATCAAATGATACACCTCAATAACGGGCAATAAGTTCATCAAATTCAAAATTCAGAGGTTAGAATCCCTCAAAGTGAAGAAGTAGTAAACATGGTGGAATTTTTCTCCTAAATTTCATTAATTCAAGCTCGCTAAGTTAAAAACCCAAAAGGTCGGCTTAGGTAGAAGTTAGAGCTAAATAGAGAGAAAGAAAGAGAGAGACAAAGCTCTTCCTAGTCATCTTCCTTTGTGTCTAAAATTGTCAAATCATCTTCCATCAATCTGTCTCATCTTATGTATTCGAAAATTATCCTTCCTCATTAGAGGCTCATTCTCTAAAGTTATATTATCTTTTATGCCCTTATCTTATAGTGGGGGGCATATTATTCTAGGTTGTCATCATCTCTTGTTAATCTATCCCATTACTTAGCTTAAAGAGCTAATCTCTCACATCGCCTGCCTACCTATCACATCCCTATCTCTTACTAGGGGTATGACCCCTACAATTGTCTGTTCTCACTAGCCTTTTAGCCACTCCTTAGGATCGTCCCCTTAGCTAGTATGTCGTTTGCATTGAGCCAAATAAGTAATGAGTCATTCCAAGAGTCTTTTCAAATCTCAAATAGCAAGACTAGTTTGGCTTGTTCTTTCCTGTGAATCACGCTATAAATAGCAAAACCATACAACCTTTATGATCCTTTTAAAAAAGTTGAAACCTACCATCAAAATCCTAAAACTTCATGAAATCATACTATACCATCCTAAGCCTCATTGGTAAAACATATCATCCTTTCAAGCTTAATTCTCATACCACCCTTTCCTGGGAAAAATCTCATCATGGGAAAAACCAAAAAATTCCAAGTCTCTCAGGACTTATTATCATCGGAGTCGATTTCCTTGACAAAATCAAAGTTGAGTCATCATCCTCAAGTTGATTAAGGAGGGCCTAAACCAATTAAAGCCCATCCCATGCCTCTTTGGCAAAATCCCATTATTCTTGAAATGACCAAGCCTCCTTGGAAAAACACATGACGCTTGAGATCAAAGTCTCTTAAAGGTCTACAAACCATTCTCAGGATAATCCTCTTAAATTGATGTAACCATATCAAAAGGGCAAACCCTCATCCATAAGCCTACGACCAAAACCCCTTTTAGCATTAGGCCTGAGTTAAAGCCAACCATCCAAAGCACCCTTATGGAAAAACCCAAGCTAGCAAACTATCCTCAAAGCCCGAAAGCCCAAACTAAGAAGCCTTCGCCTTGAAGCCCACTCCCAAAATGCCCATGATCTCCTCCAAGGCCAAATTTGATTGAGCCTTCCTAAGCTGGTTTCCTAGCCTAACCTTTCCTCCAAGCTAGACTTAGCCTTCCAGTTTGACCTCTTACAAAGTCTAGAATCCTAGCTTAGTCCTAAGGAAAAATTTGATCGGGCCTTCCAAATGAACTCTCCAAGGGCAATAACCTGACTAAGCCTTGTAAACCTGACCAAGCCTCTAAATCTGACTCAATCCTAGGGCAGAACTTGACTGAGCCTTCCAATTAAACTCATCCAACTAAGTTGAAGTGCCATACCTGACCAAACCTTCCACATGAAATTCTCCAAGGATAAGCCTAACAAATTGACCTTTCCCAAACCTTCCAACCTAATCATCTCTAAAGACTTTACCCTTTTGATCAAACTATCTAATCTAGCCTTAAACCAAATCTTCTGCAAAGTCATACCTATCTAAGTCTTTCAAACTAACCAGCCTAATTTTTTCCAAGGCCATACCTTGCTTAACCTCCCAAAATGACTCCTTCCTATGTCGAATTGATAGTCATGAACCAACCAGCCTCATACCTAATATGCCTTTTCATCTTCAAACTAACAAATCAACCAAAGATCAAATGACCAAGCCGCCTTCTAAAGTAAAGGCATATTTTTTCCAAAAGCTCAACACTATCCCACCAACCTAACTCTTCACAGGTTAAAGGTATCTAATCATTGCACAGTCAGATGCATTTCACACTAGGACAGGTTGTAATTTAGACTAATGAATAAAAAAAGATCACTTCTTTGTCGTTTTCTACCAAACAGGATCACCACTTTACCAATTCCTACCAAACAGGATCGCCTTTTTGCCAATTTCTACCAGATAGGGTCATCATCATTCCTATTAGATAGGATCACCTCTTTGTGAGACCTTGCTCGAATGTCCTTCCCCCGTTCATAGGAAATTTGTCTTAGAGAAAGACGAGCGATTTTTAAAAATGTCATAGAATGAGTTTTGGTGCTCACAATTGGAACCCTTGAGTTCATATTTGTTAATTTTGAAAAAGATTTTAAGAGTCACTACCATAATTTATTTTTAAATGAAAATTAAGAAAAAACCCAATTGACTCAAATTCATTAATTTTTAATTAATTTACCCAAGGAAAAACTCACTAGCCTTGAATCAGTTTGAATTCAGAGATTAGGTTTTTGATTTTAAATAATCACGATTTAGCTCTTAAGTTTAATTTGACTTAGAAAATTGATTTCATGAATGACATTTATAGATAATAAAATACATGAACATGATAATAATATGAATGCATGGTGTATGGTGGATTAATAAAATAATTAAAATAAACATTTACAAATTAAGAAGAGTATTCTCTTTAATCATTATGGATTTAGAAGAACCATATAATCACTCTTTAATTCCAATTAAGGTATTTATATTAATAAAAAAAAAAGTGATGTCTTCTCTAGCTCTTATAAGATTATGGGAAAACTACAGATTCCCTTACAAATATCATTTAAAAAGTAATTAATTATATTTGGAAAATGGAAAATAAATTTAACTTGAAAAATTGGATTTGAAGTTTAGATTTAAATTCAAACGTGTCTAAGTACCCTATTGAATGAGAATCAAAACGCACGTAGTTCATTCCACGATTAAGTGGAAGGTTTACATATTGATTAAATTGATATTCGTTTGGGGGTTGAGTTAATGAAAAATACCTTGGATTTTGGTGCACAGGATGGAAAAAGTGTTTTGTCTGACCGAATCTTCATTTTATCGGGACCGAACGATTGGATTAATTTAAGGATTTGATTACAAAAAATGGTTAGTGGGTGGATTAATTAATTGAAATGATTAATTAATTAATTAAAATAGTGGGTGGATAAAAAAAATATTTTGATTTAATTTGATTAAAACAAGGTGATTAATTAATTAATTAAAAAGACTAATTAATTAATTAATTAAAAAGATTAATTAATTAATTAATTTTTGAGTGATTAAAAATGATTAATTAGTTAATTAACTAACTTGGTTTGAGTGAAAAAATTAATTAATTAAAATGATTAATAAATTAATTAGAGAACGGATGGAGGGAGAAGAAGAAGAAGAAAAATTGATAGACAATAATCAATATCAATTTTTGAGTGTAAGGAGAAATGATAAATGGAGAGCCTATTTATAAGCAAATAAGGTGAGGGCATTTTGGATAATGAAAAAATGAAAAGACAGTGAGAGGTTAGACTGAAAATTAGGTTGAAAATTAGTCACTTTCTGCATAGAAAAGGGGCCAACCGTGCTAGAGAGGTGCAACGCCACACCAGGCCTGTGTAAAGCTGTAAGGAGCAAGCTTGGCTCACGTTTTGAGATTTTTACAATCAATTTTTAGAGATTTCATGTAATTTTTGGGAGTGTCAGAGTTCAAAAAATTTACCAATTAGCATCGGTAAACTCGAAATTAATTTAGAATAATCAAGCAGTCAGTCTGGGAGAAAATTTTATCAGTTTTAGAGAAAATGCTATATGATGTAGGAAGTCCGATCAGGATTGAAAAGTCTCAGATGGTGTTAGAAATATTCTGGTCAGCTCTTGGCAAGTTTAAAATTAATTTTAGAGATGCTGAAATTAAGGGTTCACAGCTGCATCCTCATCAAAATTGTTTTGTTTGTAAAGCAATTCTGATGATTGTGAACCTAGGAGTTAGGATGGTGCAAGAAACTAAAGGGATGTCCATATCAGTACTTGGACATATTTGGGTGAGAGACACTGTCAAAAATGAAGATGGTAAAAAGAACTATATGGATGTTTAAGCAATTGGTTCTAAGCATTTATGGATAGAAAATGTGGCTGATAAATGGAAGCAAGAAAAGGAACCAAAGGGATATCTAAACTGGTGGCTAGATATTTTTGAGTGAATTGATGAATATGGTTGATTATGATGAAAAGGCGGGAAAAAAACCAGAGAAATGTCTAGATTAGATATTTCTAGGTGAAGAAATTAGATGAAAACCTGAGGGATGTCATTATTTAGACATTTCCTAGTAAAGGATGTAATTGACTTAAAAATGCACAATGATGGAAAAGGGAACCAGATTGACTTCTAAGTAAGAATTTAGATGTTTCTAAGTGGAGAACATGATTTATTCAAAAATAAAGAGAGATGGGAAAGGAACTATAGCGATGTCTAGGTGATTGTTTTTATCTATTTATAGGTGGAAATTGATGGGTTTGGATAAAAGGGTATTGGTCAGTTTCAAAAAGATGTTGGTTAGCTTTGAGGGTACCAATAAGCTTCAAAAAGGGTCGATCAGCTTCAAAGAGGCACTAGTCAGCTTCAGCAGATGTTAATTAGCTTTGAGGAGTCATTAGTCAGCCTTAGGAGATGTTAGTCAGCTTCGAAGAGGTACTAGTCAGCTTTAAGGAAGTAATAATTAGTTTCAACAGATGTTGATTAGCTTTGAGTAAGTACTGGTCAGCTTCAAAAGATGTCGATCAGCTTCGATAAGGCATTGATTAGATTTAGGGGATGTTGGTCAGCTTTGAGGATTGGTTAATTTCAAAAGATGCTGGTCAGCTTCAAGGAGGCACTAGTCAACTTCAGGAGATCTCGATCAACTTTGAAGAGATTGGTCAGGCTCAAGAGATGTCAGTCAACTTTAAAGAGGCACTAGTTAGCTTCCAAGAGGCACCGATCAGTTGGTCAACGTCGAGGAGGCACTGGTCAACTTCAGAACATGTCAATCAACTTCAAAGAGGCACTAATTAGCTTTAAAAGATGTCAGTAAGCTTTGAGGAGGCACTAGTCAACTTTGAGGAGGCACTGGTCAGCTTCAGAAGAGGCTATTAGCTTGGCTTATGCATGATTGTACATGTTGTTGATAATTACATATGCATGTATGTTTGTGCATAGATGATACATGTTCATGTATGTATGTTTTAGGATTCATAGACCTTTCGTTTAATTTCTATGTCACGAATGATTTGTGATAATGCTTGTAATGGATGATTACATAGATGCAAAAGGGTAGATTCATGCATTTGCTTTGTGAATGAAGTTTTTTTTTTTTTTTTTATATATGACTTTTGCATCCATGGAGTTATGCATTTATGGATTGAGAAACTTAATAAGGTTGAGGAACTCAACTTGGATTAGAATTGAATAATTGCCATGGTGTCATTATGAGGCATTAGAGTGGATTGAGATTTTTTTGAGGGCTTGACTTAAGTTTTGGGATTGGATGGCTTGTGGTTTTTGTTTTGGTGCTACTAAGGAGGATGTAATACCCAAGGTCTCCATAGCTCATCGGAGTTATAATAATACTATAAAATATAAATTTTATGAGTATAGTATCAATGACATAGTGATAGAATGACAGAGACTCTTGTTGGTGTTAAGTGCTTGAGTGTGTATTTTTATGAGATAGGAATATTTATTGTATGTATGATTGAATTAATTTTAGGCAAAATGGCTTAGTTTAAGCTTATTATGATATGGGAATGTAAGATTTAAAATGCCAAGTGAAAAGGAAAGGAAAAAGTTACGAAAAATTTTTAAGTTCGGGAAACGTTTTGGGTGGGCTTGTTGATGGGCTTTCGGACTCAAAGCCCAAGCCCATGGAGTGGCCGGCCCTAAGGCCTCAAATTTTGGTGGAGCTTGACTAAAGAATGGTTAGAACAAGTTAATTAGGGGTTAGGATGAGAAAGGAATTTGGTTAGCCATATTTGTTGATTTATGCCAACTTTACACCTAAGCCTCCTACTTTTTCATCACCATGATTATGTTCACTTTGGTGATGATGGTATTCATTATTTTGATGCTTAGTCACCATACACCTAAGGGCCACTCAACCATCCATCTTGATCAATCTTAGCCCTCCATTTCAAGCAAAAATGTGACCATTGATCTTGTGTGATTAAATCACCACCATTGATTTTATTTGTATATAAAATGAAATTGTGTTAAACCATTTCATTTGTAACCTACACCAAAAATTTCACCCCATCAAAGACCAAAAACCTCCCAACTCATTCTTTAACTTAGAGCTAAATTTGAAGCATTTCAAGGTGAGATTTATTGCTTAAGTAATTCCTTTCTTTCTTTAGCTTAAGTGTGATAAATTGTTAGCAATTATCCCTTTTCTTTTAATCTCTATGATTGGATTTTGGTGGAATGATTTGAAGGAGAGTTAGTTTGGCATGTTAAGTGATGAAATATGAGAATTGGGGTTAAGGATTTGGGGTTTAATAGGTGAATAATAACAAGGGAAGCATGAAAGATCAATAAGGAAGAATGTTACATAAGGTTCGGCCAAACTAGGATTTTTAGGGGAAGTGTCCAAAATTTTTTTTATTAATACCTAAGATTATTTGGGATGTTGAAAAGTGGTTTAAAAATGTAAAATTTGAATTTAGAGATTTTATTCAAAAATTGAAATTCTTGAAGGCATAATGCATGATATAAGGAAAGTATGTAATATGAAGTGTAGTTTGATGTTTGATTGTTGTGGTAGGCTTTTCATGGCATTAATTTCATCTTGGCAAGATCAATTTGAGATTTGATTGAGAAATTTTGGGTTTTCCCCAAATCATCCCAATTTGGTAAAGTTAGGATTTATGGGAATTGAAAGAGATTAGTTACAATTGGTAAATGAATGTTGATTGTTTGAGTATTAGTTTGATAAACATAAAATTTAATTAAGGAATTAGGAAGGAAAAAGGGACCTAATTGTTTTAATGAAAGGATTTGGACAACATGGGATTTTGGAATAAAGTGAGTAAATAATTAATGTGTTTATGTATGTATTGTTTAATGTATTGGAATATGTTTTGGTGATTAGTAGTAGGAAGTTAATGTTAAGTTGAGTTAGAATGAGATTAGCAAGTTAAAGGAGTAGGAATTAATGTATGATTATTTGGGTATATTTGTAGAATCGAAAGGCAAAGGCATTGCTCGGGATACCGAGGAGCCTCGTTATAATCTGCACTAGAACTATCGGTATAGGAGCTAAGGAGCAAAAGGTGAGTACTTAATAATATAATATTCCTTGTTTCATATACTTGAATCTTTATTGTTCCAACCTTAATGGTTGAATTGTTTCTATGCCTTGAAAAGTTGAATGGCTCATTGATATTCCAAAATCTTGATTTCTTGATAAGTTTAATCTGCTTATTGAATATTGAACCGTTGATATAATACTTCCTTGATTATTGAGCCAAAGTGAACCAAACATTTCTTTATGGCACTTGGCCAAATGAGTCTATATTGTTTGATCTTATAATATGATTAATAATGAGAACCCAATTGATATTATATATTATCCACTGTAATATTACATTTCTTGTGCTTTAAGTATAAGCCTAAATGTTGGATCACTTTCCTAATTAAAATGCATTGCAATTCTTTGGCATGTATGATATGTTTTACCAATTATTGAATTAAATATTCCTTATGGCACTTGGCCAAATGAGCCTTATTGCTTCATTTCCTAATATAATCAATGATGGGAATTTTGATTATTTATTGATATATTATCCATTGAAGTATTTCATGGATGGAAAGGAAAAATGTTTTAATGATATCGTGGCAAGCAGAATACCCCTCTGATGTGGGGCAATACATCAGCCTTGTGCACAATGGTAATGAACCCACGGATAGGGTAAAGAGTATCCGAACCCTAGCTGGGAAGGGTTTATGGCCCCCAGTACGTACGACCCGATCAGTTATGCGTGTGACTGAAATGGGAGTGAGCAAGGCGTAAGCCGCCACTCGAATGATAATGATAATATGGGAAACACGCCGTTTCCATAAGGGAAATATTCTGCTAAAAATGCAATATTTACTATATATGGAAAACTATTTTATAAGAGTAACTCATGACCCATTTTACTTCTTTGTTATAAGAAATTATCATTAAACCACCTACCATTTGTTTATTTTATATAGTATTATTTTGTACTCACTGAGCTCTGTCTCATATTTTAGTGGTTTAAACTTTTCAGGTACAGTCAATGAATTAGCAAAGTAAAAGTCCCAAGCCCATCCTTCGCTTGGAAACTGTTTTGTTAAGTTTCGGTGTTGTAAGTAGAGCTCCATGGTTATTGAAAGTTATAAGGTCCATATGTAACATGAATGGTTATTAATGGGTTAGCATTAATATGTTAAAGGATGTTTGTATAATATGATTCGTATCATAACTGTTATTGTGATTATATATGAACTATTGAACGTTGAGTTAATGACATGAAATGAAACTTTAAAGGTTTTACAAGTTATATGTGTAAATGATATTATAAGTGGAAATGATAGCAAGTAATAAGTATTAAGGAAATGTGATTAGGCTACGGTCTTGGGATATGGTTCAATGTAATGAATGTCAATTGATTATGAGTGGAATGGGTTCTACGGGTTTTGGTGCCCTTATGGCTACCCATGCCCTAGGACCGTCACGGCTCAAAAAGGCGGGTCGTGACAGAGGAGCTGTGTCCCACCTTTGGGAAGTTTAATATTATAGCTTGGCTACAACTCGAAGGCAACTTTGGTGGCGCCAAAGTTTAGAGTTTGGCATTTTCTATATGTTTTAGGAGTTTTTAGACTTATCTCAGGATGTCGCAAGCCAAATAATGGTTGGTGATGGCAAGGTAAATTTAACCATTGTAATTGAGAAATTTCATAATCCTAGTGACCAAGGAGATATAGGGGCAGAGGCTTAAGATGAGAGCCTTGGTTTTCTATTTGAGAATCAAATACCTATTTCACGAGTCTGTTGATTGGGATGATGCCAAAGTGGAAGGATTGGTATTGCAAATAAAACAGAGCCATTTCATGGTTAGAGCCATACTGGCAAAGACACTGATGATTCTCAATTGCTTTGTTCGAGGTTTAGAGAGATAGACTATCTCCTCAATTATTCTCTATATCAAAAAAAAATATTTGTTCTTACCCTTTCTATTAGGGATGCTTTGTAGGTGTCTATTTTAGTTTTGAGTTATCTTGGAAGTATGGCTAATGGATCATTTTGGGTGGTGACTCCTGCTTTTCTGTCCGTATATGCCTTATTGAGATTCGGTCAAAGATAAGATAGGATGGTTGCTTGCAGTTTACCCCCAGAGAACATATTTTTAGCATTGTTAATGGCAAGGGATTGGATCTCTCATGACTAGGGGGCTATGGGTGTTGAGTGGTTTGCCTATTGGGTTTGATTTAAATGACCTTCTACCAAAGGATGAGGGTTTTAAGGCAGATAAAGTAGAATTAGGGTATACCCCCAATTTTCCTTTCTCAGATTCTACATGAATCATAGCTTCCATTACTGGAGCTATAGAGGTGACTGGCTGAGGGATTATCATGTTGTTCATTCTGAAATTTCACTTAGGACCATAGAGAGGTATGATAGGTGGTTGATAAAAGTGGTTTGGCAAGTTGCAAGAGAGTACCGGGCTACCTTGCTGAGGGGAATATAAGGTGATACAACTATGGAGGGAGAGACTGTATAAGGAGCCACTGGTAGCAAAAGGATTGTAGCACAAACATAGAGGGTGACTTAATCTTTGAAGGAGACTCAGAGATCTACTGGAAGTGCGATACCACAGGTTACAGTAATGATTACGGTAGCGATAACAAAGGAAACTGTAACTACAGTGAGGATAGGATGACACTATAGGAGTGGTTCAGAGAATAACTGCTATAGCTAGGATGGAAAGGGGTATTATAGTTTCTAAACTGCAGAGAAGGATTTTTTGGAGCAATTTCAAAACTACTAGTACTCAAGAGAGAGTTTTTCGATATTGCTGTAGTGAGTAGTTTTGATTTTTTTTGTACTTCTACTGTTACAGCAGAAGGAGCTATAGAGACCTAGAGGAGGGGTGTGCTCATTTGAGGAGATTGTGGCAAACTTTGATTCTAATGAGGACACAAAAGATGTGCACCTTAAGAGGTAAAGGAGGATTGGCCAGACCATGACTTCATAAATGATTTTTTTTTCTTTTTGTTTAAAATACTTACAGGTTAATAGGAATACATGATAAGCTATAAATGATATTGAAAAGGCTATCCTCGTTTTTTTTTTTTTTTTTGTCATAATGATGGATTATACATTGTAAAATTTGATCACTATTAAATGAGACATCTTTTATTTTTGCTCTAATTTTTGCCTAAATCGCCCTTTTAGGTTTTTAGCTTAGAATATTCTTTTTTTTTCTTCTTTTTTTATCTTTTTTTTTTTTGTTTAGACAAAAAAAATTAAGTGAATAATGTATTAAGCATAGAGAAAATGAGATACGATACAAATAAAATATTTTGTATTATGATTTAGACTGCACTCGAGTAGGGCTACCTAAATATCCCTTACATCACTTGTTTGTCAATCATTTCTTTTAGGGAGAATTAGGTTCACGTAGTTCCGATGAAGATGCATGAAAAATAGAAATGAAATATAGATGTCATCTTACGATGATATATCAATTCAGCTGATCCAGCTTGCCAAAAAGGGAGAATTCGCTTCCGTCCACGTCTATGAAGATAGTGCCTCCATCGGATAGAATCTTCTTAAACATGTATGGTCTAGCCTAATTCAGCCTAAACTTTCCTCTCCAATCATGAACAAAAGTTTCGATCTTTTCCTTATTGCAAACACTTATCTTTCACCTTCTTGCTGAAGTGCTCGGCAGGTTTCTATTGATAACTTTAAATTTTGTACAAAGCATCCATTATCTTTTTATCAATGGCCTTCAACTGGTCATGACACCCTTTGATCTACTCTTGCCACTTGTATTGGATAAGCTTCTTATATGTGTAGGTCTTGATCTTGTGAACTTCGATGCTTGGATCTATCTTACCAAATTGGGTTTCAATACAAAACAATTGATGTAATGATTTTTTTGGTGCAATAATTAATTGCTCCTTTTGCCTTTTTTTCATATTTTTTTGTTTTTTATTTTTCATTTTCTCATTTGTTCTTTTTTTTTTAGATGTCCCATTTAAAAATGAATCATAAAAATTAAAGCAAAGTAGAAAGTTCAAAATTTTATTGCTGATTAAAAAGTCTCATGATTATGGGTTACATTAAGCAAAATACATACTCAAAAAGACTCGACAGACTCAAATTTAAAAAAGTTTTAACAAAAATAGACTCAAAGAGTCAAACTCAGACTCAAATCACTCAGACTTGACTCAAACATAAACTCAAAAGACTCTGATAGGAGCGTAGCAAGGCTAGCACTCTTCTCAAAATATCAGTTATTGAGTGAGACTTGAGATGGTTCGATGAGCTTAGTGGTTCGAAAGAGTATTGATGGTATGTTAGGCTCTGGGCTTGGGAGTAATAATGTCTTCACTGTCAATAAAGTCTTGGATTTTTTGCTTTAGAGCCTTACACACATCAGTTTTCTGCCTCAGTGCTTGATAATAGTTGTAGTGCTCGTTAGCATTGTAACCTTTAAGCAAGGGGTTAGAAGGTGCTCTTGGCTCTAGAGGCTTGATAAGGTAGGCATCTTAGGCCTTCTTATAGACAGTGTTTAGGGGTATGCCTAACTCAAAAAAAGCTCTTCTTTCCAACCTCATTAGTCAGTGATAAGAGACAATATTCATCTCCCCTCCTCTTTGGTGGTGGAGTTGGTGGTGTTATTATTCTTATGATATCTTGAGCTAGAGGATTCATCCTTGATTTGTCCTAATTGGATCAAATCCTCTATCTTGTTGGCAATAGCAATGAGAGCTTTGAACTTGGGGAGGTATTGAGTTTGCAGATGCGTTTGGTATTAGGGAGGAGATTCTTGACAATGATGTCAATTTGCTCTACTTTAGATGGATGGTTCATCATTTGGGCTACTTTCACCCTCCACCTTGTAAGGAACATGGTGAAAGACTCTTTTTGACCTTACTCAGTCATCTCTTGTCTCGACGAGTAACTTATATTTAATGTTATAGTAATATTGCTTGACAAAAGCATTGCAGATATCATCCTATATTTTTTTATGATTCCGGTCAAGATCTAAGAGCCACTTAATGCTAGCCCCGGTTAAAGATTATTGAAATAACTGAGCAAGGAGCTCGTCATCCATACTAAATGGTCTCATTACGCCTATATACATCTTGAGGTGGGTCTTTGGGCAAGTTGTGCAGTTGAATTTATCCACTAAGTGCATCTTAAACTTGGGTGGAACTCTAGCATTTGGAAAGAGAGTCAAATATTTGACATATATCATGTCTTCATGCTTCCTTATATTGTTGATAGTCCTCTTTATGGCTCAAATTTCTCCATCAGTTTCTTAGCTTCGGGGAAGCTAGAGAAATCTCCACTTTAAAAAGGATTTGCAGTAGGAATGGGAGCAATAGCATTCGGATCCAAAGCTGCAGAGGTTGGAGTTTCTAGTGCCTTTTATCAGTAAGATTGACAATGGGAGGAGTGAAAATAGGGACATGGCTAGTTCCAGCTTGAGTCGAAGTGAGCTCAACATGAGCGGGAGAAGAAGTGATGGTAGCATTGGTCATTTCCTTGACCTCATTGATGATGGATTACGTTGGGAGTTAAAGGCATTGGAAAAGATGGTAAACTGGGCATTAAAAGCATTGTTGAATGAGTTAGCTTGGGTCTTAAGGGCAGTGGTGAGTATAGTTTGGAAGGTTTCCTCTTATTTTTTGAGGAGGTTTGTAAAGAAAGTGCTCATGGAGTCTTGGTCAAAGTTGGATGTGTTGGCCATCAGTACCTTTGAAATAAAAAAGAGGTAAGGAAATGGGTAAGAATACAGAATTGTAAAGAATAAGGGGATGAATATAATAGTATGTTAGGAAAGGATACCCTCCATGTGGTTGGTCACCAGGTTTAAATGTTTATAAGGTGGGTGTGCGAGGTTACTGTGTTTTGGGTGACAAACCTAGTTGACTCTAATTCATTAATTTTCAATTAATTTATCCAAGGATAAAATCACCAGCCTTAAACTTAGTTAAGTTAAGGGATTAGGTTTTTGGTTTTAAATAATCATGATGTGGCTCTTAAGTTTTATTTGACTTAGAAAATTGATTTCATGAATGACATTTATAGAATGGTAAGGAAATGCATGAACATGGTATAATATGAATGTATGGTGTATGGAGGATTAATAAACATTTACAAATTAAGGAGAGTGTTTTCTCTAATCCTTATGAATTTTGGAGAACCACATAATCACTCTTTAATTCCAATTAAGGTATTTACATTAATCAAAAATTGGGATGCTTTTTCTAGCTCTTATGAGATTATAGGATGACCACATATTCTATTACAAATATCATTTAAAAAGTAATTAATTACATTTGCAAAATGGAAAATAAATTTACCTTGTAAAATTGGATTTAAAGTTTGGATTTAAATTTCAAATGTGCCTACGTACCCATTGAATGGGAATCAAAACTCATATAGTTCATTTAATGATTAAGCGAAATGGTTTACAGATTGATTTAATTGATTTTGGTTTGGGGGATGGCTTAATGAAAAATACCTTAAATTTGGTAAACAGGATGGAAAAAGTGTTTTGCCAGACTGAAATTCCATTTTATCGAGACCGAACAGTTGGATTGATTAAGGATTTGATTAACCAAAAATGATTAGTGAGTGGATTAATTAATTAAAATGATTAATTAATTAATTAAAATAGTGGGTGGATAAAAAAAAGATTTTGATATAATTTGATTAAAAAAAAGGTGATTAATTAATTAATTAAAAACATTAATTAATTAATCAATTAAAAAGATTAATTAATTAATTAATTTTTGAGTGATTAAAAATATTTTAATTAATTAAAAGAATTAATTAACTTGGTTTGGATGAATAAATTAATTAATTATAGAGTGAATGAAGAGAGAAGAAGAAGAAAAATTGATATATAGCAATCAATATCAATTTTTGAGTGCAAGAAGAAATGAGAAATGGAGGGCCTATTTATAGGCAAATGGGGTGAGGGGCATTTTGGGTAACGAAAAAGTGAAAAGATAGTGAGGGGTAAGGCTAGAAAGGACTGAAAATGCAACTGAATAGAGGGTAAAATGATCATTTTCTGCACAAAAAAGGGGCCGACCCCACCAAAGAGGTGTGGCGCTGCACCAAAACTTTACGATAGGCACCTACGGTGCTGCACCTGTCCCACGGCTAGCACGTGTCATGGGCCGGGCTTGCATTTTGAGATTTTTTCAATCAATTTTTGGAGGTTCCATGTCAATTTTTGGGAGTTTCAAAGTTTAGAAAATTCACTAATTAGTTTCAGTGGACTCGAAATTAATTTTAGAATAATCAAGCAGTCAGTCTGGAAGAAAATTCGGTCAGTTTTGAACAAAATATTTTCTTGTACAAGAAGTCTGGTCAGGATCAAAAAAGTCTTAGATGGTGCTTGAAATATTTTGGTCAGCTCTTAGAGAGTTCAAAATTAATTTTGGAGGTACTGAAATTAAGGGTTCACACTCTTTGTCGATTCCTACCAGACAAGGTTATCATTATTCCTATCATAAAAGATCGTAACTTTATTGATTCCTACCAGACATGATCATTGTTGATTCCTATCATATAGGGTCATCATTATTCCTATCAAATAGGATCACCACTTTGCTGATTGCTGCCAGGCAAGGTCGCCTTCTTTCTTACGAGGCAGGATCACTATTTTGTCAATCCCTGTTAGACATGGTCGCCTTCTTTTTTACTAGATAGGATCATTATTCCTACCAAACAAGATTACCATTTTGTTGATCCTTACTATACAAGGTCTCCTTCTTTCCTGCCAGACATGATCATCATTCTTACCAAACAAGAACATCACTTTGAGCTCCTACTAGAAAGGATAATTACCAAATGCTACCAACCGCCAGATCTCCTAAATATACTAGGGGCATCTTTCTTATCCATCCTTATGGTTCTTTAAAATTCAACCAGACCTTTCACCCAAATGTCTAAACTCTGACTTAGACATCAATTTGATTCGTTTTACCATCTCTCTTCCTCAAGTTCATTATCATCAAAATTGCCTTTTTGTTAAGATAATTCTGATGAGAGTGCAACTATGAACCCTAATTTTGCCCCCTTCAGTATGCCTTTGAACCTTAGAAGCACTTAGACTCGATAAGCAAACCTCCAGAAGCTGAAAACCCTTAAAATGGGAAAATCAAGAAAACCAAAATATATCCCTTTGACATTTAAACCCCTTCAAATTATTCAAAACTGAGTAACAAATATAATGCAACTAGAATTACAAAAACAGATGAGAAATGAGTAAGAACGGGTGAAAAAAGGCGAAATGGGAGAAGCATAACCCTTTGCAACGAGATTTTTCCTGTTTTATGAATCCCACATTTAAAGTTTATGCATTCTGCGCTCTAGCCTTTCCCCTATATGTAGAGGACCTCTCCACACTTCAAAGGATCAACTTTGGGAGCTTGAAAGCCTTTGCATCAAGCAAACCACTCTAGTTCTAAATCTTTTCTTTTCTTTCGCTTTGCATTTGCTCTTTACTCGGCAAAGCAAGTTAGAGGGTTTCTTCTTGATTCCTACTCAATAAGTCAAAGGCTTTCTCCCTGTCTGTTCCAGACAAGTCTATTGCCCAAGGCTTATATTCGCCATTTGAGGCTAAGCGCTGCCCACCAACTAAGGCAAGCTATCGCACCGTTTGAGGCTAATCATTGCTTGCTGTCCAAGGCTATTCGTCGCCCACCATTCGAGGTAAGTTTCTTTCCCTTTAAATCAATCAACTCAACCCTCTTTCAATCAATCAATTAAAATATGATAAAATAGTTAGGCTAAACTAACCCCTTTGCAAGAAGGGAAAACTGCGTGAGTTATGATTCCCATTTAAAGAGATACGTAGGTATGCTTGGTTCAAGCATCGAATCTAACTAAAACTGATCAACTCTGCCCTCTCTATCACATTGTTCACTTGCTTTTATTTTGTTTTCTTTTACTTTATTATTAAACTTAATTTAGGGAATATGTAACTTTCCTAAAATCTATATGAACTAGAAGAGGCATCCGCTAAGTTTAGAATTTTATTATAATATTAATTTTCTTTAATTTCGAACCTTAATTGTGTATTTACTTTATTATTGAATAGATGAATTGAATAATCATGCATATTACAAACTGCTCATGCATGTTAAATTGTTCATGAAATATATTTTAAATTACTTTTATATTAAATGACCAAACTTATCTCGTTAAAATAAACTAAAAACCTATTTTTTGAATCCTCCTTGGTTTCAAGGCTAGTAATCTTTTCCTTTGGTAATAATTGGAATCACATGTGTTTTTTCTTATATTTTTCCAAATGAAAATAAATTAAGGTAGCGAATCTAAAAAAATAATTTTTAAATCTATCAAAATAAAGTCCAAGGGCTTTCCCGTGAGTTCTTTGCTAATTGAGCATTTCGATTGTTTTAGCATATCAAACCAGTGCTTGGGCAAAGCCTCATAGATATAAATTAGGTTTTTTGAATTTTTTTTTATCTATATTGTTTAATTCTTGGAACATATCATGGCAAACATATATAAACATTAAACATTTAAACAACCAAATAGATAAACATTAAAAAATAAAGAACAATTGCATAGGCTACATAATTGCCAACAATAATTTTGTGAGTGCATTTAACAGTTGGCCAAATGCATCCACATATGAATATCATAACACCATCATATAATTTCATTATCTAAACCAATATCATTAAGCTACATATATAAAAGTGGGTAGATGAATTATAAATTAAAAAAATCAGCAATACTTAATTAAAATAATTTTCACCATTTCAGAAATAACTTATTCATATTCTTGAGCTGCTAAAATGTAACCATCTTCTCGTGAAAATGTAACCATCTTCTCGTGAAGGAGCATTTAAATCTAGCAATGACTTCATTGATTTGTTAAAGTCATGGTCTCTTGTGTTAATTATTTTTAGAGAATTTTCAAAAACATTAGATGGAGGTGAAGGGTCTTTTTATTTCTCACTCATTGCTCAAATTATTTGTAGCTTTATTAGGTATTCACTTAAAATGATAGTGAGTTATAAAACTCCATATTCTAACTATTAAATATATAGGCATCTGTAATGCCTAAGAGATTAAACCTTCATGTTTGTTGTTAATGAGAATGATTCATTTGGTGCAAAAAAATATGGAACAAATGGTATTCTATTTATTAGTCAAAGACTCTTCAATTGATAGTCTTAACTTTGTTGTTGAAAAATTCTCAAATGATGTGCTCCTTATAATTTATGATTGTTGATAACAAAAATTATAAATAGGAGTATATTAGTAAAACAAAAAATTAGTCATATTCTTAAAAAGAAAATTGAACTATGATTAGGGACAAACAAAAATAGAAAAGTGGACTATCAATTAAGGAGAGAAAGAGTACTATTAAAGGACATTATTAATTGGCTAGTTCTCTGGTTTGGTATTATTCTTCAATTGTTGGTGCTTTAATGAATTTAATATATTAGCACATTTATATAACTATCAACGTATAAATTTATGTTTTAGTTGGAACAATTATACATATAAATATATAGAATTCACGTACGTGATTCATCAAATTATAATGATAAAAAATATATGAAATTAAACAATGAAATTTTAATAATTATAATATTTTTTTTATTAATTTAATAATTACGGGTAATTAATTTAAAAGTTATTTTATTTTTTAAGAATAAAATTAATTTCAATATTTATAAAACAATAGTAAAACATACAATACCTTAATCTATATCTATATATATACTTACTTACTATATATATATATATGTGTGTGCACACGCGATAAGAAAATTTATTTAAGTATCTATCCCTAAATTTAAGTTCTTTTTAATTATATATTTATGATGGATTAATATGGTTATGCATTAATTAAATAATATAATTATTTAATTATATTTAATTTAAATAAAGAATGAATGAATTTAATTAGAATACGGAAATAATAAAATAATTATTATTAAATATAATAATTAATTAAAAAATAATTATCTAATTATATTTAACTTAAATAAGGAAAAAATGATTCAATTATAATAAAAAAATAAAATAATTATTATTTAATATATAATTAATTATATTTAATTTAAATAAGAAAAATGAATTCGATTAGTATAATAAAGGATAGCATAATTATTATTTAATATATATTTAATTTAATTTGAATAATGAAAAATTATTATAATTTCAAGTATTTATTATTTAATTAGTATAATGAGTTAGGAATCATGTACATCAATGTCTTGAGTGCACTAGTATAATAAAAAAGTTGATTTTTTAATAAAAAAAAAAAAGATGATGTTTTGATCATAATTAAAATAAAGGGTTGATTATAAAAAAAAAAATATTCACAATGAAAAAAATTTTGATTATATTAAAAAAAAAAAAGTCATCTTTTATCATGTAAATAGATGACTTTGGAGCAACTAGTATAAAGAAGTACAAGTTGTCACAGGTAAAGAATAAATTAATTGAAAAAAAATGTCGACTTTTTATTAGAAAAAATATGACTTTTGACTATAATTAAAAAGTCGATTTTTTAATAGTAAAAATATAACATTGCATCTGTTTTTGAATATATGTAAAATTAGAGAATTGAGTATAAAAAAGTAAGTTTTCATAAGGCAATAAAAAATTGATCACAAAAAAGATCATCTTTTTTAATACAATCATATTACTTTTAACCAATTCAGAGATAGAAATATTAAATATATACTTAACATATGCTATATTTTCATATATGTACACCATTTTATTATTATTTTATCTTTTTAATTTTTAAATTTGTAATATGTACATATTAAAATAGTTGCAAGTATTAAACATATACTTAACGTTAAGCAAATTAAGCTTTTACTTGGTATAAGTATACCAAAAATTTTAATATACGTTAAATATATATTTAATATTTGTAACTACTGTAATATATACACATTACAATTTTGAAAAAATTACAAAGATAAAATAATAATAAATGGTATACGTTAAATATATGTTTGGTATTCTAACTACTTTACTATAAATATTACAATTTAAAAAAAATAAAAAGATTAATTAACATTAAATGGTATACTAAAACAACTAACAAAAGACAATTGAAAGAGAGTAGCATTAGTAGATATCGCAGTGAATTTTTCTTTTTTTTTTTTAAAAAATCATTAATAATTAATCACACATTTATTTTTATATTTTTTAACCATTATCGTTAGAAAAATATAATTTTAGATTTAAATTTAACAATGTTTCATGAATTTATGGCTAATACTTAATAGTTTCAATGTGTCCTTAAATTTCATTTAGAATAGATTCTCTATATAAATAGTTCAGTTTTATATACCGTGAATTTATATTAGTTATTTATAATTTAAAAAATTTAGAATATGCAATATTTTATATTGCTAAACAAAATAGAATGGAAATTTATGGAGAAAATGGCTTGAAGTGTGAAATGTGAATGTAACTTTTATTATTACACTTGGCTTATTTATGCATCTATTCTTTCTCCCCCTTTCGTTAGTCGTCTTGAATATGCAAGTCAGACAAACCTGCTAGAAGAAAATTTATGTTGGAAAGATAACCTCATTGTTTAATATTTTAAAATATGGTTTGAGTTATTAGCCTTTTATGTAGTATAAGTTAAGAGAATCAAACCTAAAATTCATTTGATATAAAAATAATTTTTGTTCAATTTTTTAATTTTAAATTATATTTTTATAAATACATTTATACCTAAAATTTATTATTGAATAATGTATCCTTTTATTAAATTTAAAATTCACATTTTATTAATATAATTTTGAAATTTTATAAAAAATTAATAATTTAGAAAAAATATATAGCAACAATATTAAAATTCCGTTAGTTAACTAAATTCAATTAAATATATTGAATTATTTAGTTGATTGGATTTTTTCTAAGTTAATAATTAATTAATGAAAATAAAAAAAAAAAAAAAAAAAAAGTATATTTAATAAAGTTTTTCAAATACTGTCCTCACATATGAGATAATGAGAGCACCTCTTTCTAGGACTGGATGTGGCATGTGAGTAACCCCTTCGCCTCGATGATTGTCCTTTTTCGGCGGTGCTATGTGCCTAAAGTTGGTGAAATGACTTGTGTTGCTTCAGGTAAAAAACAAACCATGGGAAAGTAGGAGGCCCAGCTGCCGGGATGACAAACCAAAAATAATAATTATATAAATAAATAAATATAATATATTAATTAAAAATAATTATAAAATGATTATTAAAAATTAACTAAAAAATTTAGTGCAATGTATACTAATAAATATATAATTAATAAATGTAATATTAATTAACTATAATTATAAAATAATGAATAAAATAAAATTAAAAAGACTATCAAATTTTAATAGATAGTCAAAAGTCATTTTTTTTTATTAAAAACAGATGACTGAATTCAATTGTTACACAACCTCCTTTATTAATAACTTTGTTGTTGAAAGTCGTCTGTTTTGAGATTAGTACATGACTCTTTTTTAAATTATTACTTTTTCAGTATGTATGAAAAAAAAAGGTCATTTAATTTCAATAAAAAAGATGACTTTCTTTTGAATAATCAAAATTTTCTTACACATTTAATACTTAGTTATTTATACTCAAATATTTTAATTTGATCATGCGTAGAAATGCCTAAATAATGCATCTCTCAAGTTTTAATAGATGGCCAAAAGTCTTTTTTTATTAAAAACAAATAATTGTGTTTATATATTATTTTGCAGATTAATTGCTAAAAGTCATCTTTTTTATTAAAAATCTATGACTTTTTTCAATGTATATGAAAGAAAGTAATATGATTTTAATAAAAAAGATGACTTTTCTTTTGAATTCTCAAATTTTTCTTAAAATTTTAATATCTAGTTTTTTATACTCAAATATCTTTATTTGACTATGTATATAAGAGTATAAAATTATCTATTGTATATTATTTAAACGTTAACTATTATTTTAAGTTAAACTAGTAGAGTATGAGATATGATTGTCAAAAGTTATATTTTTTATTAAAAATATATATATGTCACGACCCATCTTTGAGCCGCGACTGTCCTAGGGCATAGGGAGACATAAGGTCACCTAAACCCGTAGAACAACCTATAACTCATAAACTATTACCATTACGTTATCCTTAACCCAAGATCGTAGCCATAATTCCCATGTAATAATGATTCAACATCTAAATTCATTTTCATATTTATCGCTTTTGAACTCCATTTTCTAGTATTTTAATTGCAACTTAAGTGAGTGTTAATCATACATCTGGGCTATAGTAAGATAATACCCAACCACACATATTAATGATACTCTAAGTTATACTATTATTACAGACTTTTAACAAAACATGGAACTCTAGAGTGAAACCTCCAAAATTTATAACAAAATATATACATGATGATATCCAAAATCAGCAACGCAATTTCCAAGCGGAGATGCAGAACTTGGAATTTACCTTGCCAAACCGTCAACTGATCCTGAAAATAAATAACAACTACGGGGTGAGACAAAGCTCAGTGAGTACATAATAAAACTGTATAAAATAAACAAGTGGTAGGTGGTTTAGTAATAATTTCTTATAGCAATGAAGTGAAACGGATCAAGAATCATTCTTATGGAATAGTTTTCCATATACAATAATTATTGCATTTTTAGCAGAATATTTCCTTTATGGAAACGGTGTGTTTCCCACATTATCATTATCACTTGAGTGGCGGCTTACGCTTTGCTCACTCCCATTTCAGTCACACGTACAACTGATCGGGTCGCACGTACTGGGGGCCATAAACCCTTCCCAGTTAGGGTTCGGATACTCTTTACCCTATCCGCAGGTTCATTACCATTGTGCACAATGTCTGATGTATTGCCCCACATCAGAAGGGTATTCTGCTTGCCACGATATCATTAAAACATTTTTCCTTTTCATCCATGAAATAATTCAATGGATAATATATCAATAAATAATCAAAATTCCCATCATTGATCATATTGGGAAAAGAAGCAATAAGGTTCATGTGGCCAAGTGCCATAAGGGATATTTAATTCAATAATTGGTAAAGCATATCATGCATGCCAAAGAATTGCAATGCATTTTAATTAGAAAAGTGATCCAATATTTAGGCTTATATTTAAAGCACAAGAAATATAATATTATTAGGTACTCACCTCTTGTTCCTTTGCTCCTATATTGATAGTTCTAACGCAGAGTATAACAAGGCTCCTCGGTATCCCGAGCAATGCCTTTACCTTTCGATTCTACAAATACACCCAAATAATCATACATTAATTCCTACTCCTTTAACTTGCTAATCTCATTCTAACTCAACTTAACATTAACTTCCTACTACTAATCACCAAACACATTCCAATACATTAAACAATAACATACATAAACACATTAATTATTTAATCATTTTATTTCAAAATCCCATGTTGTCCAAATCCTTTTATGAAAACAATTAGGTTCCTTTTCCTTCCTAATTCCTTCCTAATTCCTTAATTAAATTTTATGTTTATCAAACTAATGCTTAAATAATCAACATTCATTCACCCATTGAAACTATCCTCTTCTAATTCTCATAAACCCTAACTTTACCAAATTGGGATGATTTGGGGAAAACCCAAAATTACTCAATCAAATCTCAAATTGATCTTGCCAAGATAAAATTAATGTTATGCAAAGCCTACCATAACAATCAAACATCAAACTACACTTCACATTACATACTTTCCTTATATCATGCATTATGCCTTCAAGAATTTCAATTTTTGAATAAAATCTCTAAATTCAAATTTTACATTTTTAAACCACTTTTCAACATCCCAATTAACCTTAGATATTGTTAAAAAAATTTTGGACACTTCCCCTAAAATTCCTAGTTTGGCCGAACCTTATGTAAATTTCTCTTCATTGATCTTTCATGCTTCCCTTGTTATTATTCACCTATTAAACCCCAAATCCTTAACCCCAATTCTCATATTTCATCACTTAACATGCCAAACTAACTCCTCTTCAAATCATTCCACCAAAATCCAATTATAGAAATCAAAAGAAAAGGAATAATTGCTAACAATTTATCATACTTAGGCTAAGGAAATAAAGGAATCACTTAAGCAATAAATCTCACCTTGAAATGCTCCAAATTTAGCTCTAAGTTGAAGAACAAGTTGGGAGGATTTTAGTCTTTGGTGAGGGTGAAATTTTTGGTGTAGGTTACAAATGAAATGGTTCAACACAATTTCATTTTATATACAAATAAAATCAATGGTGGTGATTTAATCACACAAAATCAATGGTCACATTTTTACTTGAAATGGAGGGCTAAGATTGATCAAGATGGATGGTTGAGATGGCCCTTAGGTGTATGGTGACTAAGCATCAAAATAATGAACACCATCATCACCAAAGTGAACATAATCATGGTGATGGAAAAGTAGGAAGCTTAGGTGTAAAGTTGGCATAAGTCAACAAATATGGCTAACCTAATTCCTTTCTCATCCTAACCCCTAATTAACTTGTTCTAACCATTATTTAGTCATATTCCACCAACATTTGAGGCCTTAGGGCCGGCCACTCTATGGGCTTGGGCTTTGAGTCCAAAAGCCCATTAACAAGCTCACCCGAAAACGTTTCCCGAACTTAAAATTTTTTCGTAACTTTTTCCTTTCCCTTTCACTTGGCATTTTAAATCTTACCTTCCCATATCATATTAAGCCTAAACTAAGCCATATTGCCTAAAATTAATTCAATAAAATATACAATAAATATTCCTATCTCATAAATGTACACACTCAAGCACTTAGCATCAACAAGAGTTTCTGTCATCCTATCACTATGTCATTGATATTATACCCAAAAATTTATATTTTATGGTATTATTATAACTCTGATGAGCTATGGAGACCTTGGGTATTACATTCTACCCCCCTTAAAAAAAATTCGTCCACGAATTTTAAAACTTACCCATTATTGAACAAATGCGGGTACCGTTGTAGCATATCATTCTCGCTTTCCCATGTGCATTCCTCTACATTGTGGTTACGCCATTGGACTTTTACTGTTGGTACTTCTTTGTTTCTCAGCTTCTTTATTTGTCGATCCAGGATGGCAATTGGAACTTCTTCATAAGAAAGGTCTCTGTCAATCTCAATATGTTGGGGTTGCAATATGTGCGATGGATCAGATACATACTTTCTCAACATCGACACATGAAACACTGGATGTACATGTTCCAATGCAGGTGGTAGTGCTAACTTATATGAAACTTCTCCGACTCTACCGAGAATCTCGAAAGGTCCAACAAATCGAGGAGATAGTTTTCCCTTCTTGCCAAATCTTATTACTCCCTTCATTGGTGAAACTCTCAAGAATACATGGTCCCCTACGGCAAACTGAATATCCTTCCTCTGAAGATCGGCATAGCTCTTATGACGACTAAAAGCAGTTTTTAATCTCTCCCGGATAACCTTTACCTTTTCCGTGGCTTCTTTTACCATATCAGGGGCTTCCAAATATTTATCACCAACCTCCATCCAACAGATTGGGGATCGACACTTTCTACCGTACAATGCTTCGTAAGGTGCCATTCCTATAGAAGAATGATAACTATTATTGTATGCAAATTCAACAAGCGAAAGGTGCTTATCCCAGCCACCTCCAAAGTCCATAACACACATGCGAAGCATATCCTCCAATGTATGAATTATCCTCTCAGACTGCCCATCAGTCTGCGGATGGAAGGCGGTGCTGAAGTCGAGTTGTGTTCCCAATGCCTCTTGTAGTCGTTGCCAAAATCTCGAAGTAAATTGAGTACCTCGATCCGAAATAATGGAAAGTGGAACTCCATGCAATCTTACTATGTTATCCACATAAATACGAGCATAATCAACTGCTGTATACGTGGTCTTTACTTCGATAAAGTGTGCCGACTTTGTGAATCGGTCCACAATGACCCAGATGGAGTCATAACCTTTCATCGTCTTGGGTAATCCCACTACAAAATCCATGGTAACACGTTCCCACTTCCATTCTGGCAATTTTATCTCCTGAAGTAATCCAGAAGGTCGTTGATGTTCGAACTTCACCTGCTGACAGGTAAGACAAGAGGCAATAAAATTCGCTACGTCCTTCTTTAATCCTGGCCACCAATATGAACCTTTTACGTCGTGATACATTTTGGTGGCACCCGGGTGTACACTATAAAGGGTCTGGTGCGCTTCCTTCAAAATTTTCTCTCTCAGACCTTCTACATTCGGCACACAAAACCGATTGCCACATTTCAGAATGTCTTCTTTCACCCTGAACTCTGGAGCTTGCCCCTTTTCTAAATCTTCCTTGATTTTTACCAAATGAGGATCTTGACTTTGAAAAGTCTTGATTTCATCAATAAGCTTCGGCTTTACTTGGAAGTAAGCTAACAATACTTGTGAGTCACTTACCTCCATTGCAAGCCTTCATCAAACATCCGCTTCACCTCTCTCACCACCAGTCTCCTTCGTCCCTCTATGTGAGAAAGGCTACCCATAGATTTTCTACTAAGAGCATCTGCAACAACATTGGCTTTACCAAGGTGATAGAAGATTTGACAATCATAATCCTTAAATAATTCTACCCATCGCCGTTGTCTCAGATTTAAATCCCTTTGCTTTAAAATATACTGAAGGCTTTTATGATCAGTATAGATCTCGCACTTCTCCCCATATAAATAATGTCTCCATATTTTTAAAGCAAAGACTACCGCTGCCATTTCTAGATCATGAGTAGGGTAGTTCACCTCATGTCTCCTCAATTGCCTAGATGCATAGGCAATAACCTTCCCATTTTGCATTAATACACACCCTAAGCCAACTCTTGAGGCATCACAGTATATAGCAAAACCTTCATTCCCATCAGGTAAGGCTAATACTGGAGCTGAAATCAAGAAATCCTTAAGCTTTTGGAAACTGTCTTCGCAAGCTTCATCCCACTTATACTTAACTTGCTTCCTAGTAAGCTTTGTTAATGGTGCCGCTATCTTGGAGAAGTCTTTTATGAATCGGCGGTAGTAACCTGCTAATCCCAAGAAACTCCTCACCTCTGTAACTATTGTGGGTCGAGGCCAATTTGTTATCGCTTCCACTTTCTTAGGGTCTACCTTGATTCCTTCCTTACTCACCACATGTCCAAGGAAACATACTTGTTCCAGCCAAAAGTCACACTTTGACAACTTGGCGTAAAGCTTATGTTCCCTTAGAGTCTGTAACACCATTTTTAATTGTTTTTCGTGATCCTCCTTACTCTTTGAGTAAATCAAGATATCGTCAATAAACACGATTACAAACTTATCCAAGAAAGGTTTGAATACTCGATTCATCAGGTCCATGAAAGCTGCTGGGGCATTGGTTAATCCAAACGGCAAGACAGTGAATTCATAATGACCATATCTTGTTCTGAATGCAGTCTTACAAACATCCTCGCCTCGAATCTTTAGCTGATGATATCCTGATCGTAAATCAATTTTTGAGAAATACTTAGCCCCTTGTAACTGGTCGAATAAATCATCAATCCTTGGTAAAGGATATTTATTCTTCATAGTCACCCTATTCAACTGCCTATAGTCAATACACAATCTAAGAGATCCATCTTTCTTTTTGACAAACAAGACTGGAGCGCCCCACGGAGAACTACTCGGTCTAATGAAGCCCTTATCAAGTAAATCTTGCAACTGAACTTTCAATTCCTTTAACTCTAAAGGTGCCATCCAGTAGGGCGGTATTGATATCGGTTGAGTTCCAGGTAGAAGCTCAATCGAAAACTCAATTTCTCTATCTGGGGGTATCCCTGGCAACTCCTCAGGAAAGACATCCGAAAAATCTTCTACGACAGGTATCTTCTTAAGGTCACTATTTTCCTTATTAACATCCACTACCTGTGCTAGATATGCTTGACATCACTTCCTTAACATCCTTTTTACTCCCATAGCCGAAATAAGACTTTTAGGCAAATCACTCCGATTCCCCTGAAATCTAAACTTCTGCCCATATTCTCCCTTAAAATCAATTCCTTTACCCCGACAATCTATTCTAGCATTATGCTGGGACAACCAATCCATACCTAATATAACATCAAATCCTAACATCTCTAGCTCAATTAAATTCACAGGAAGTTTTCTACCTTCAATTTCAACCACACAATCTGCATACATTCGATCTACTGTCACCTTATCTTCTAATGGAGTGCTTATGATCAAAGGTTCATGCATAACTTCCTTATCTCTTCCTAATCTTCTAGCACAATGTGGTGAAACAAAAGAGTGCGTCACACCTGAATCCAACAAACAATTAGCACCTACTGACTGGGTCAGGGGCTTCCTTTGTCAGGGCTTCCCCTTCTTCTTCCCCTGAAAATTCTGGTGGTTTGAATTTCTTCATGTCATGCACCATAACTCCTTCCTCCGGTAACATTCGTCTCCTCACTCTACGTGGTGCTCGTGGTAAAATGGGAGGTGCATCATCCTCTTGTGGTGCAGGTGGCACTATAGGCAGTGGTGGAACTTCCTGACGTTGTCGCCTTAAGTTCAAAAGTTCCTGCCTCATCGCTTCACATTCTTGTCGCAATGCTTCCATATTCTCTGGTGGTCTTGGTCTTCCACTACTCGCGACACTCTGCCTTGATCGGGAAGATCCCTGATCAATATTCTGAACAGACGCAACATCAGATGCTGCATCTGGGATGAGGCTATTAGCTTCCTGGGACCCTTGTCCCTCCGGTTGAGCGATCCTGTAGGGCAACATCTATGCCAAAATAATATGCATAGCATCATTTGCCCTTCAAAATCTTGATATTCAAGATACACAAAAATTATACATACACATTAATCATCAGTTCACTTTATTCACATTATCCCATTATTTATACACATATTATTTGGCCATTGCATATAATTCACAGAGCAAAATCATTATCACATAATAACCATTTTTATATAAACATTACAACACCTTCATTATTATTTCTTTGTTCTATAAACATACACACATATGTACAAGTACTACATAGTTGTAGCTTTCTTTTAGTTATCCTAAGTTAGATCATTCCTAACATTTTTTTTTTATACACATAAAGCATATTGTGCCCAAAATGTGATCATGGTCTACCTACCCATAATCTATCCCCTACTCCTTAGATTCCCTCTGATCATTAGAGGCCTCTTCCTCTCCTGGTCCTACTTGCCTACGGGCCGTAGACATCATAGATGAGGACAGCAAACGTCTCCTCACTGGACATCTCTCCTCAGAGTGGTCGAATCTTCCACATGCAGCACACATATGCTCGGGAAATCCCGGCATCAAATCTCTAAGAGGTAAAATCGGTCTTGCCCCTGGGTTCCTACACCTATTGCTAATCCTTGCCAGCTCCCACTTCAAGCTCCTCACTGTCCTCCTCAGGCTAAATACTTCATTCTGCAACATATGAAGCTCTCTTATAATCTCTTCATTCTTAGTCTTCATCCTAACTACCCAAACAGGATCAGGATCCTCCTCTGGATCAGTCTCTTCTGAATCAAGATAAGTAACTGAGGCTGCATCAGATATATCTCTCTCCTCAACAGGGTTACGAACCCCCGACATCTACACATTACTAAGCACAAGCAACATTTCACAACTTATGAATATTATATAACAACAACATATAAAATTCCACAAATATCACAGAAAGAGGATAACTTAATATATAATGTTGACGCAGATCTAACGTAACGGGATACTTTACTGACGACAATGAATCCTACGCTCCATGTTTTAGCTTATACCTAAAAATAGGCAAAAGACTCAAATCTTCGCTCTGATACCACCTTTGTCACGACCCATCTTTGAGCCGCGACTGTCCTAGGGCATAGGGAGACATAAGGTCACCTAAACCCGTAGAACAACCTATAACTCATAAACTATTACCATTACGTTATCCTTAACCCAAGATCGTAGCCATAATTCCCATGTAATAATGATTCAACATCTAAATTCATTTTCATATTTATCGCTTTTGAACTCCATTTTCTAGTATTTTAATTGCAACTTAAGTGAGTGTTAATCATACATCTGGGCTATAGTAAGATAATACCCAACCACACATATTAATGATACTCTAAGTTATACTATTATTACAGACTTTTAACAAAACATGGAGCTCTAGAGTGAAACCTCCAAAATTTATAACAAAATATATACATGATGATATCCAAAATCAGCAACGCAATTTCCAAGCGGAGATGCAGAACTTGGAATTTACCTTGCCAAACCGTCAACTGATCCTGAAAATAAATAACAACTACGGGGTGAGACAAAGCTCAGTGAGTACATAATAAAACTGTATAAAATAAACAAGTGGTAGGTGGTTTAGTAATAATTTCTTATAGCAATGAAGTGAAACGGATCAAGAATCATTCTTATGGAATAGTTTTCCATATACAATAATTATTGCATTTTTAGCAGAATATTTCCTTTATGGAAACGGTGTGTTTCCCACATTATCATTATCACTTGAGTGGCGGCTTACGCCTTGCTCACTCCCATTTCAGTCACACGTACAACTGATCGGGTCGCACGTACTGGGGGCCATAAACCCTTCCCAGTTAGGGTTCGGATACTCTTTACCCTATCCGCAGGTTCATTACCATTGTGCACAATGTCTGATGTATTGCCCCACATCAGAAGGGTATTCTGCTTGCCACGATATCATTAAAACATTTTTCCTTTTCATCCATGAAATAATTCAATGGATAATATATCAATAAATAATCAAAATTCCCATCATTGATCATATTGGGAAAAGAAGCAATAAGGTTCATGTGGCCAAGTGCCATAAGGGATATTTAATTCAATAATTGGTAAAGCATATCATGCATGCCAAAGAATTGCAATGCATTTTAATTAGAAAAGTGATCCAATATTTAGGCTTATATTTAAAGCACAAGAAATATAATATTATTAGGTACTCACCTCTTGTTCCTTTGCTCCTATATTGATAGTTCTAACGCAGAGTATAACAAGGCTCCTCGGTATCCCGAGCAATGCCTTTACCTTTCGATTCTACAAATACACCCAAATAATCATACATTAATTCCTACTCCTTTAACTTGCTAATCTCATTCTAACTCAACTTAACATTAACTTCCTACTACTAATCACCAAACACATTCCAATACATTAAACAATAACATACATAAACACATTAATTATTTAATCATTTTATTTCAAAATCCCATGTTGTCCAAATCCTTTTATTAAAACAATTAGGTTCCTTTTCCTTCCTAATTCCTTAATTAAATTTTATGTTTATCAAACTAATGCTTAAATAATCAACATTCATTCACCCATTGAAACTATCCTCTTCTAATTCTCATAAACCCTAACTTTACCAAATTGGGATGATTTGGGGAAAACCCAAAATTACTCAATCAAATCTCAAATTGATCTTGCCAAGATAAAATTAATGTTATGCAAAGCCTACCATAACAATCAAACATCAAACTACACTTCACATTACATACTTTCCTTATATCATGCATTATGCCTTCAAGAAATTTCAATTTTTGAATAAAATCTCTAAATTCAAATTTTACATTTTTAAACCACTTTTCAACATCCCAATTAACCTTAGATATTGTTAAAAAAATTTTGGACACTTCCCCTAAAATTCCTAGTTTGGCCGAACCTTATGTAAATTTCTCTTCATTGATCTTTCATGCTTCCCTTGTTATTATTCACCTATTAAACCCCAAATCCTTAACCCCAATTCTCATATTTCATCACTTAACATGCCAAACTAACTCCTCTTCAAATCATTCCACCAAAATCCAATTATAGAAATCAAAAGAAAAGGAATAATTGCTAACAATTTATCATACTTAGGCTAAGGAAATAAAGGAATCACTTAAGCAATAAATCTCACCTTGAAATGCTCCAAATTTAGCTCTAAGTTGAAGAACAAGTTGGGAGGATTTTAGTCTTTGGTGAGGGTGAAATTTTTGGTGTAGGTTACAAATGAAATGGTTCAACACAATTTCATTTTATATACAAATAAAATCAATGGTGGTGATTTAATCACACAAAATCAATGGTCACATTTTTACTTGAAATGGAGGGCTAAGATTGATCAAGAGGATGGTTGAGATGGCCCTTAGGTGTATGGTGACTAAGCATCAAAATAATGAACACCATCATCACCAAAGTGAACATAATCATGGTGATGGAAAAGTAGGAAGCTTAGGTGTAAAGTTGGCATAAGTCAACAAATATGGCTAACCTAATTCCTTTCTCATCCTAACCCCTAATTAACTTGTTCTAACCATTATTTAGTCATATTCCACCAACATTTGAGGCCTTAGGGCCGGCCACTCTATGGGCTTGGGCTTTGAGTCCAAAAGCCCATTAACAAGCTCACCCGAAAACGTTTCCCGAACTTAAAATTTTTTCGTAATTTTTTCCTTTCCCTTTCACTTGGCATTTTAAATCTTACCTTCCCATATCATATTAAGCCTAAACTAAGCCATATTGCCTAAAATTAATTCAATAAAATATACAATAAATATTCCTATCTCATAAATATACACACTCAAGCACTTAGCATCAATAAGAGTTTTTGTCATCCTATCACTATGTCATTGATATTATACCCAAAAATTTATATTTTATGGTATTATTATAACTCTGATGAGCTATGGAGACCTTGGGTATTACAATATATGAAAGAAAGTCGTATGATTTTGATAAAGAAAAAAAAAAAAGACTACTTTCTTTTGAATTTTCAAATTTTTCTTAAGCCTCTAATATTTAGTTCTTTATACTCAAATATTTTGACTTGACTATTATAATATCCTGAAGAATATTTTTATTTAATTTGAATATTTTAAAATAATATTTGGTGAAATATATTGTGAGAAATAAATTTATATATTTTGGTATTTAAATAATGATTTTTGGAAATTAATTTATATTTGAAAATTTTTATTAATAAAAAATTAATATGCGAAAATGAAGTATATTTTAGAAGAATTCTATTTACTATTTATTTATAATTTTTGGACACGAAATGAATTTTCTATAGTTATTTAAAATAATAATAAGTTAATAATAAAGAGTGGTGGCTAATCAATTATATATATAGAGATAAAGTGGCTGGGCATAATAATAATAATAATAATAATAATAAATTAAACAAAAAAAAATTGTATGTATATATAAGTATGCCGCTAAGGGAGAGAGGGAAGGAAAGAGTGAAAGGAAAGAAAAGAATGAAAGAGAGAGAGAGAGATAATAATAATATAATAATGCAAAAAAAAAAATTGTAGAAGTTGTGATCTTTTTAACAAAAGGTGGTACAAAATATGCTTTGTACTTGCTACATTATTGAATCTTGTACATCATAAACAATTATTATTTATTATTGTTTTTATTAAATAAATATTTATTATCAAATTATTATTTTAATAAGCCATTAATCAATTTTAAAAAGAGATACTGCCAAATTTTTATCAAATTTTTGATATATAATAAAAGAATTATATAGTGTTACCTCATAAATATTTGTTGCTAAAGATGGATTTTATTTTGGATTTAAGTAGTTTGCTAGTTTGTTAGCAATATGCAATATAGCAAAAGTTTTTTTTTTTTTAAAAGAGGATTCAAAGGATATTATCTAGAAGTATTCAATTAAGTTAATAATCTGCAGTCCAGGTGAGTGTCATTTAGAATTTATTTTAAATATTTAAATTGATTAGTCAATATGATTAAATTAATACTGACTTAGAATTATTCTTTTTAGAATGAATTTAGAATTTAGAAATTATAAATTTAATTGAGGAAATTAAGCTATATAATTAATATTCTTAGGAATAGAATTATTATGAGATTTATAGATTTCATGTGTATTATGTGAGCCGAATGTGGAATGAATTTCATGTATTAAGGTGGATTGAAATTAATTGAATAAATATAGCAGTTGAGGAAAGTTGTGGAATGTGCGTAAATTATTTGCTAATCTTTTATTCCATTGTTATTGCCATCATTGTTATTACTATTTGCATTGCTTTGTTGTTGTTGAACATTACCATTGAACCTATTAATATTGATAATTGCTTAATTGTCAATGAAAAGCCGTTTGGGTTGAAATATTTTTTTTATTATTTTCTATTAAGCCAGAAACTATTGACCATGTAAGTGATAGACCCATACTAATGGGGAAAATTCTATTAGACCATATATACCAATGACTCAACTGATAGAGTTTATACATTGATATATTATCAGTGCCCTACCTAAGAAAGACTATAATACCTTAGCATATTCTCGACCAAGCATACGTAAATTGCTACAGGAAAAAGTTATTACCCTGATTGAGATTGATATTGATATTAAGGCTTTTGTGATTGGTGGTTTAGCCCCACCCATTAGTGCTTCGATATGGTTATGGTACTAAATTGTTTTTGTTACGTACATATTGATTAATTGGTGCCAGTCTTTTTGGGTACATATATGTTATTGTTATTATTGTCCACTGAGACTATAACTTTTGGTACCCACTAAATTGATATTTTCTTTGACACCCTTGCACTACATGCATTTCATAAACTTGCTAAGTTGATGGCTCACCACATCATCCGTGGATACTGGCTGTGAATTGAAGAATATAGAAAATAGAGATGAAAGTATATAGTAGGCTTCTTCATTATATATATATATATATGTATATATATATATATATATATATATATATATATATATATATATATATATATATATATATATATATATATATATATATATATATATATATATATATATATATATATATATATATATATATATATATATATATATATATATCACTAGTTGCTCTGTAGCCATTGGAAGTCATAGATTGATATATGTTATATATTCATGAATATCAATGCTAAGTTGAGATGTATGATTCAGGTAATGATCTTGGGAATGTTGTAATGAGAATGATTCAAATTGCATAATACTATATTGGATTGATAGCAGTAATGAGTTCTACGGGTTTTTGATGGTCTAATGCCTGCTCATACCCTAGAATCGTCGCAACTCTTAGAGTCGAATCGTGACAACTATGCATATAAGGATATAAAATGATCATATTTATATTGTTCAAATATTAATTATTATTTTGGGTTAGACCAGTAGAGTATAAAAAATAATTACCAAAAGTCATTTTTTTATTAAAAATAAATGATTTGTTTAGTATATATGAAAGAAAGTCGTCTTATTTTAATAAAAAAGACGACAACTTTATGATTTTAATAAAAAAATGACTTTCTTTTTGAATTCTTAAATCTTTTTTTACACTTTTAATACTTAGTTATTTATACTCAAATATTTTAATTAAAATATGCATATAAGATATAAAATGATTTGATTTATATAATTCAAATGTTAATTATTATTTTGGGTTAAATTGGTAGAACATGAGATATAATTGCCAAAATTTATCTTTTTATTAAAAATAGATGACTTTTTTTTTTCAGTATGTATGAACTAAAACTGTCTTATTTTAATAAAAAAATATGATTTTCTTTTGGGAAAATTATCTTTTTTATTAAAACGGATGACTATTTATAAATTATTTGTAGACTATATAGATTCTCGCTATACTTTGATATAAACAAATTTGATATATAAATAAATTTCATTCAAATTTTTAATTTAAATTGACCTTTTTATAATTATATAATTTTAGTAATTTATACTTAAAATTTATTAATTTGAATAATATAAGCTTTTTCTAAATTTAAAATTCATATTTCATTAATATAATTCTATAAATGAATTGTTAAAATTCTATAAAAAATTAATGATTCAGAAAAAAGATATTACAACAATATTAAAATTCATTAATTAACTAAATCTAGTTAAATAATTAATTCTTCATTATCAATTACTAAATTATTAAGTTGATTGGCATACAATTGACCATTGAAAATGCATTTTTAAATTAATAGATTTTTTCTAAAACAATAATTAATTAACAAAAATAAAAAAAGAAATAATATATTTAATAAACTTTTCAAATAATTAATAAAATGATAATTACATAAAATAAGTAAATAAAATATATTAATTGAAAATAATTATAAAATTATTATAAAAAATTAATTAAAAAATTTAGAGCAATGAATACTAAAAAAATTAATATTAACAAATATAATTCTAATTAAATATAATTATAAAATAATCATTAAAATAAAAAAATAAAAACCAAAGTCGCTATTAAATTTAATAAATTATTTGAAATAATTAATAAAATAATTAATTAATTAATAAAAATAGTATTAATTAAAAATAATTAGTCTAAATCATTTAAGCTCACAATACTTTATTAATTAGTCACATGTTATGAAAATAAGTGGGACGCACTTTACTTTGTTGCAAACTATATATAGTTAAAATTTACTTGTTATTAACATTTAATTAATATAACACAAACTGACAATTCATTTCATATAGTGTATAATCATATAACACAAAAATAGTCAATTTAATCATGACTTATTTAATTAATCGTGTTAAAATATCAAATCCAAATATGAATATGTTTATAATAAATTAAATTTTAAAAAATATATTTATTGAATAAAAAAATTAATAATTTAAATTTCAAAAAATATATTTTTTAAATATAAAGTGACTCAAATGACATACTTAAACCTTTGTAAGTGACAAAATACTTTCTCATATATATATATATATATATATATATATATATATATATATATATATATATATATATATATATATATATATATATATATATATAATGTACTACTTATTAATCTATTAACTTGTTTAAATAAACATGTTTAATTGTATTATTCATGAGTTAGGTGGATCAATCCGTTTAATTCTAGTTTTTTTTTTTCGTGTTATAAACAGATTGATCTGTTTATGATTCGAACCTATTTATCCCAATTTCAAACTTGTTTAACTATGTGTCTTGTTGTGCCATTTATTGGAGTCGTATAAAAAATTGCCAATGGTATTATTAATCTTCAATAGCATATTATTTAGGAAGTGAATCTATATACCGAGCGTGATATAGAATTGACTATTATATACATACTAAATTTTTCTTAACGTGCTTCACACGTTAATTCTTATTATGACTCACTACAACTTATTTGAGATATAAATAATTATTTTAGACTTTTACTTTTTTCCTTGTTAAAAATTTAATGACTAATTTTTTTGTTACTTAAGTATAAAATTATATGTTTTTATATTAAGTAAAGTTTTCAATTAAAATGATATAAAATTTCTCAAATAAATACAATGAGACCAAATTGTATTGGTCGACTTTTAATATTATCATTGAGAAATATTTATATAATTTGATTATTAAATTCATTTTAGTTATTGAATTCAAATTAAGTTAAATTTTCATATGAAAATAAAAAATTAAACTAAAATATAATTATACAAAATAGATATTATCTAAACTGTATAATCATACATATTTAATACAATTAGAATGATGACACAAAATAATTATAAATTCTATAAAAATATATGAATGTAGTTTAAAAAGCAATATTATAATAATCTGATTTTTCTAATTATTTTATAAAATCTTATTTTATATGGAAATATATTATTATATTATTTTCTTTATTAAAACACAATTGAGATTTTCAATTTTATTTAATTTGATATATTTTTATGATTTGAAAAATATATTATTAATCATAATTTTATATTAATGCTAAAAATGTGAATAAATAGAAGAAAGTACTTATATATTTAATTATGAAAATTAGTATAATGGTTATTTGAGAAAAAGTAGTTATTAAATAAAATCTTATATTTTTATTTTATTGAGATAAATGATATTAGTATTATTATTATTATTTAGTAATTAGTTATTTATTTAGTTACTTATGAAAATAATTAATTGGATTTTATTTTATAATTATGAAAAATTTTATAAGGATTAATTTTATATTAATTAAGATTATTATTATTATTATTATTATTATTATGAATTTGGCATATATATATATATATATATATATATATATATATATATATATATATATATATATATATATATATATATATATATATATATATATATATATATATATGTTTTGAAAAAAAAAAAAAAAGGAACAAATCTAGTGCATTTGATTGGCTAAAGCATAGCCAATTAGATGACCAAATGAAGGATAGAAGGAAAATGGGAATGAGAAGCAGAGAGAGAGAGAGAGAGAGAGAGGGGTTGGCTGAGCCGACTCCGACCGGTGGTGGGTTGCATCGCCACCCCCAAGCGGCAATCCACCCTCTAGTGAGCATTTGGATACCAAGTACGGTGGAAATAGATGATCGGCAATGGCAAACGCACAGAGGAAAGTGTTGTTGGCGCTGAAGCTTCAAATGCTGATTCCTATCAGTTCAGGTAATGGAATTCGATGAGGTTAGTCCTGTTTGACTCCTGGTGTTGAGAGCTTTCGATCGGTACCTGCCATGCCTCCTAGATGTCGCCGGAAGTGGAGATCAAAAGTTTGGAGGCCGAAACTTTTAAAGTTGATTCCAGCAAAATACCAGCATGTGGTGTTGATTTTCGAGATCCTGGCATTGAGGCAAACCTGATGAAATGAAAATCGCCTGGATTCGCCATCAGCAGCTGCGACACCTGGCCTGTCAGCGATGCTTCTGCGATGGTGCTTGGCGATGACACACAGACCCTGATCCAGCAGCTCCATCTTGTTGTTTTGATGCAATTTTCCATGTTTGTTTGATTAGAATTTATGAGGGTAACTCCAAAACTCTTGAATTTCAATATATTTTGAATTATGTTTGTTAAATTTAACTAGTATTTGATGATTTGGTGATTTGAGTTGACCGTTGAGTTGATTGTGGTTTGGTAGGACCCAAGAGCGGTCATTGATATTATCATGAATTGGGTGGATTGTTAAGATTATTTTGAAGTGTTTATTTTCTCAGTTGATTTTGGGTAATGTTCTAGTTTAGGGGAGACTCTACCGAAATTTCAGCAAGAATCTCAATAGTCTTTTAGTTATGTTTTGATAAGTGAGTCATTCGTGTTTTGATAATATCTCTGTTGTTCAGTGTCAATGTCTCTGGTGTCTTCCTAATTCCAAGGGCCACACTTTCGAGGATAATCGATTAGACGAGTCATCTAGTAGGTGAGTGATATTCTCTAATTTATTATACTTTCTTTTTATTCATCTACATTTATTGTATGTATTATATATGTATATTATACATTATTATTGCACAGATGCATGTTAACATATGATTGTAGTTGATGAATTGATATTTGTTATTATATAATAGTTGTGGTTGATGGATAGGATCGAGAGGATATAGTATCACTTAAGATTAATGGATATGATTATGATAAGATTGAGAAGATGAGCTATGACTGGTGTATGCTGGCCAGGCCAGCTCATCGCTAGAGCTGCTGCCAGTCGAGTCAGGCCTACATAGTATAGACCAATAACAGTCTGGCCCATTAGATATAAGAGACTGATTATTGGATTAAGAGCACCAGCATTGGAGATTGGCTCCCCATATTGAGGTTTAGTGTGATACTATGGATTGTATTCCATCCATGTGTTGTTTATGTGATTTGTTTATTTCTGTGGCACGTTGCAGTGACATAAACATTAGATACATATTTATAGGATACCTGATTAATATGTTAGTTAGTATAATTCATTGAGTTGAATGCTCACTCCTATTCAAATTATTTTTCAGATTGTGAAATGAGCTTGTAAAGGAGTTTAAATTGAGTTATCCTGCCTTCTTCTAGCAGTATTCTGTATTTAATTGTTGAGTCATGCAAATACTTCGTAGATTTGTACCAGAATATTAGATCTCTGAAATATTATCTCTTTTCTTGTATTCTAATTAATTATCAGTTGTATATTAGTATATCTTTTAATTTGTTTGCGAAGCAGAATCCCATAATATGTTACTTGATATTTTTTAGATGATTGAATTAATAGCCCAATGTGGCTTTTATGTGAATTTATATTTAATTTGTTTTGCTTAACATATGGGCCTATAGTCCGATTCTGTGACACATTTATTGTTTTGTATGATGTCAGCTTACTACAGGCACTGGTAGCCACGTGCATTACCCGTATCCTAATGCTAGTTATGTGCCCTTAGGTTTAGGTCATGACAAATATATATACAATATTGAAAGAAAATGAGTCAATCATATCTAAATAAATAATTTCTTACAATTTTAAATGATATTTTTATATTTAAGAATATATTAGAGGAAATAAAGTAAAAGAAATGATATATGACTTTTTAACTAAAACTTAAAAACATAATATATATGATTAATTAAACTGAAAACTGAAAATATTCATTATATTATAAATGATTTTCAATTGACTTTCAATTTGATACATTTTGAATTTCTTCTGCATTGAAAATTTTAAGTAAATTTAAGTGTCTATAGAATCGCAAACAAATTGATTTATTAGAATAACATACTATTATAAATAAAAATTTTGACATTTGATAATAAAATAATAGGATTTTACTCATTGTTGCTAAATAACTCTTAATTAGTGTATCTTCTTTTTTTGTTGCATCTTCTTATGAAATCAAAAATAATTTTTCTAATTTATAATATAATTTTCTCAAAATCAAATTAGAATTTCTCTAATTTGTTAATATTTGAACAATTAAAGTTACATTAGAATTTTTTTAACTTCTTAATATTCGAAATAACATAAAAAAAAAACTATTTTAATTAAATTCATTTATACCAACTATTATTATTTCTTTTTTGAAAACAGACAAATTATTACTAATAGTTAAAATAATTAATTTTAAAATTTATAATAAAAATTTTCTAATTTGTTAATATTCGAACAATCAAAGTTATATTAGAATCTCTCGAACTTCTTAATATTCGAAATAACTTAAAAAAATATAAATTATTCTAATTGAATTTATTTATATAAACTATTATTATTTCTTTTTTGAAAACCTATAAATTATTACTAATGATTAAAATAACTAATTTTTAAATTTATAATGAAACAAAATAATAATTTACATAATGAAAGTTAAATTATAACTTTTCTAACTTATTAATATTCGAACAACCAAAGTCAAAATTTTTTTTTTAGTTTTTTAATATTTTGAAAAATTAAAAAATATAAATTATTCTAATGGAATTCTTTTTTATTTAAATTAAATATAATTAACTATATATTAAATAATAATTATTTTATGTTTCCTTATTTTAGTTGACAAAAATAATAACTATGTATGTTTATATAGAGCAAATTTAATATAATATTAGCAGGAGAAAGAAATATAATTCACAAAAGAAAATAGAGTTCTATAGGATTAATAATTTTAATGTCTAAAATTAATTTTATTAGGATTAATAATTTTAATATCCAACACTAATAAGTGACTTAATGATATATGAAAGAAAATTAAAATTTAACCAAATGAAATATAAAAGAAAATTAAAATTTGAATATTCGAACAATATAAATAAATATTTAATCTTAAAAAATAAAATTAGATTCCATCAAAAAATAAAATTAGATGTATAATTGGTATAATTTATTTATTCGAATGAAATAAAATTAGATTTATAATTTATTACATAAAATTCTATTATACATTAGATTTATTTTAATCTTAAAAATAAAATAATTTTAATAAATAATAATCAAAAATCATAATATCCTCAAATTAAATATATAATTAGTAAGAACATAATAATGATACATAAATTAATATGTATTTTTGTCACGACCTAATTTCGAGGCACATGACCGGCACTAGGGCACGGGAAAGTTTAAGGCTACCAGTGTTTACAATCAGCCTAAAAAGTTAAACCACCAATAGAAATAATACACAAATAACATAATTATAACATATCTCGAGTCATATTTCATGTCACTCCATCTGCCGACAGTGGTACTCATCATATCACAACAAAAATTTATTATAACAGTGCTATAATAATTTAGAATAATAATGACAATATCATAAAAGCTGTTGGCAGAGAGTTTTACAATAATACAAGCTAATAGTACCAGTAATACTATAATACAAACCCTAGTACTGTAATTGCAAAGTTCTAATATATTATTACAACAACACATCACATGTGCTCTGTCGAAAAAGAAGACAGAGACCGACTTAATAAAGATTATAACTGTAGGCTCCACCTATAACTTGAAAAATAATAAGGAAATAGGAGTGAGTGTCTTAACTCAGTGAATGATACTACTAATATGTAGACCTGGTGAACAGAATATAGACATATATGTATGTTATGCAATTATGGCACCCATCAACCAATCATCACAAAACACGCAAAGACGGAGTCCAGTCCACAGAAACCACACTAAAATCAAACTGAGGGAGCCGATCCTCATATAATGGCTCTCTTAAACCAATAATCTATCTCTTATATCCAAGGGGCCCGGCCGTTACTAGTCTGTACCAAGCAGCCCTGACCCGACTGATAGCGACCTTGGCGATGAGCAGGCCCGGCCAGCATCCACCAGTCATAGCTCATCTTCTCAATCTCATCATAATCTCATCATAATCATATCATATCCAAAGTCCTGGTGGTTTCTGTATCATTCTGTCTCCCTCCAATATACACAGAGAATATGCAGCACATAACCAAAACATCAAGCACAACTAGCTATTAAGTTAAACATGCACATGCATACATTCCATGACATAAGCATCATTATTTAATTATGTTCATAATTATACTCAATGCAATGCATGATTAACAAGAAAATATATTAGAAGTATCACTTATAGTACAAAAGAGCAGAACTGAAAATTCACGGACTATGGCTGGGGGCGGCCGAAGGCGCACCAGAACGATCTATACATTGAAGTAAACAAGATTATCAGAATATAAATATAATGATAAGTAAATACTTATTTCCTATCTGGACCGCCTAATCTCCCCCAAAAGATAAGAATTTCCTAATGAACCCCACACTAATCAAATAAACTGTATCAACTAAACTTCTCCCACTAATGTCTAATCCTTTAACCTTACTCAAAAATGTAATAATATGCCATAAGCTCACCATGAATCATGATAAACAATGCTCATCGTAAAAGTCACTGAAAAACGTGAACGTTAACCAATCGTCACAAACTCACTACCAACGGACTCGTCTCAAAGCGTAGAATCTGAAAATATCATTCGCTTCTTCTAGTTCGTCGAAATCTGTGTCGTCAGTCTGGTCGATCATTAGAGTTCGGTCAAATCCAACATCATCCAAAATTAGCAATTTATATACCAAAATAAAGCTTAGAGGAAGAGGAGTCTGATGGTACCAAAATCACCTTGAACGGACGATGGAACTGATCAGAATTGAGCTTGGAAATTCTTGCCGGCAGACAGTTCGGCGGTTGGCGACGGCGGATGGTGGCGATCTTCGGTGGACAGCTTGGTTAGCACCTCAGGAGGCTTCCTAGTTGGCGCGTTTCAGATTCTAACAAACGGACGGCGGTCGGATGGCAAGCATCTTCTTCTTCTCTTTCTCTCTCTCTCTCTCTCTCTCTCTCTCTCGGCTTCCTCTCTGCAGACTCAGTCTGCCCTCCTACCCCCCCCTCTCTACATATGTATAAACTAGTAATAATAATAATAATAATAATAATAATAATAATAATAATAATAATAATAATAATAATAATAATAATAATAATAATAATAATAATAATAATAATAATGATTTACCCAAAATAATTTTACTAAAATAATTTACTAAATTTAAATTTAATACCACAATAATTAATTGGGAAATATGTTCTAATATAATAAATATTTCTATCAACTTCACAATATTTCAAAATTATAAATTATGAAAATTCATGATATTACAATCTCCCTTCCTTAAAAAAAATTCATCCCTGAATTTTAAAAAAAAAGTAATGATACTGAAAATCTCATATAAATAGTAAATCTCATTTCTTTAAATATACAAAATAACTATAAAATATTCAAAATACAATACCAGATATATCAATTATATTCAAATAAATATGGGTATTTTTCTCTCATTTCAGCCTCTACCTCCCATGTGCACTTCTCAGTCATATGGTTACGCCACATAACCTTAACCATAGGAATTTCTTTAGAACGAAGCCTTCGGAATTGAGAATCTAACACAGCTATAAGGATTTCTTCATACGATAGATTTTCACAAATTTGAATCTCTTGAGGCTGCAAAAGGTGAGAAGGATCAGGAACATATTTCCTTAACATGGAAATATGAAACACAGGGTGAACATGAGAGAGATCTGGTGGCAAATCCATTCGATACTCAACAACCTTGACTCGCTCGATAATCAGATACGGACCAATATACCTTGGTGCTAGTTTCTCTCTCTTACCAAATCTCATTACTCCTCTCATGGGGGAAACCTTCAGAAAAATAAAATCGCCTACTTCAAAGGACATGTCTTTTCGTCTATGATCCGCATAACTCTTCTATCTACTAAAAGCTATTTGCAAACGTTCTCGAATTATGGGAATTCTTTCTGAAATTATTTGTATCAACTCTGGTCCTAATAATTGTTTTTCTCCCACTTCTTCCCAACACATAGGGGATCTACACTTCCTACCATACAGAGCTTCATATGGTGCCATACCAACACTAGCGTGGTAGCTTATTATAAGCAAATTCAATCAGCAGCAAGTGTGAGTCCCAATAGCCTCCAAAGTCAAGTATACACATGCGTAACATATCTTCCAATGTTTGAATTATTCTCTTAGACTGACCATTTGTTTGAAGATGAAAAGCAGTACTAAAGTCCAATCTGGTACCCAAAGCCTTTTGTAAAGATTTCCAGAATCTCGAAGTGAACTGAGGTCCTCTATTCAACACGATAGAGAGTGGTACACCATGCAGACGCATAATTTTCTTCACATATAACCTCATATACTTAGCAACCGAATAGTTAATCTTCACATGGATGAAATGAGCTGATTTAGTTAATCTATCTACAATCACCCAAATGGAATCATAGCCAGTTAAAGTCTTAGGTAAACCAGTTACAAAATCCATGGTTATTCTTTCCCATTTCCACTCAGGGATAGGAAGAGGTTGCAACAATCTAGAAGGTTTTTGGTGTTCCAACTTTACCTATTTACAAGAGAGGCATCTAGAGACGAACTCTGCAATATCCTTTTTCATACCATTCCACCAATAAACACTTTTCAAATCTCGATACATTTTAGTAGAACCTAGGTGAACATTATATACTGCAAGATGTGCTTCTTCCATAATTTCTTTTCTCAAATTGTCCACATTGGGTACACATAGACATGAACCAAGTCGAAGCACTCCATTATCATCAATTGTAAATTCATTATTATTCCCTTCCTGCACTTCTTCAATAATTCTGCACAATTGTGAGTCACGTCGTTGAGCCACCTTAATTCTTTCTACTAAAACTGAATGGACTATAAAGTGTACCAACAAGATCCCGGTACTATATACTTCTAATTGCAATCCATCGTCAAACAATTCAAGCAACTCTTTAACTATAGTTCTCCTATGAATAACAATGTGAGCTAGACTCCCAAAAGATTTTCTACTTAAGGCATCTGTTACAATATTTGCTTTACTAGGGTGGTAAAGAATGGTGCAGTCATAATCCTTAAGAAGTTCTATCCACCTTCTCTGTCTCAAGTTTAAATCCCTCTGGTAAAAAACATACTTCAGACTCTTGTGATCTATATAAATCTCACAAGTCTCTCCATATAGATAATGTCTCTAAATTTTTAATGCAAAAATCATTGCTGCCATTTCTCAATCATGAGTGGGATAATTCTGCTCATGCTTCTTTAACTGATAAGAAGCATAGGCAATTACCCTACCATGTTGCATTAAAACACAACCCAAACCAATTCTTGATGCATCACAGTCAACAGTGAAACCACCTGTACCCGAGAGTAGTGTTAGAACTGGAGCTAAAGTAAGACAATCCTTAAGCTTCTGAAAACTTTCTTCACATGCATCTGTCCAGTGGAATTTAACATTCTTTTGGGTCAGACGAGTTAGAGGAGTTGCTATCTTTGAAAAAATCTTGAACAAAGCGACGATAATACCCTGCCAAACCTAGGAAACTGCGAACTTCAGTAACGGTAGTGGGTCTTTCCCAATTAGTGACAGCTTCTACCTTTTTGTGATCTACGAAAATACCATCTTTAGTGGCTACATGCCCCAAAAAGGCCACACTGTCCAACCAAAACTAACATTTAAAAAACTTAGCATAAAGCTGGTGATTCCTCAATGTCTGTAGAACTATTCTCAAATGTTGGGCATGCTCGTCAGGTGTCCTTGAATATACCAAGATATCATCAATAAACACAATGACAAAATGATCTAAAAAGGGTTTGAAAATGCAATTCATTAGATCTATAAATGCTGCCGGTGCATTAGTAAGTCCAAAAGACATTACTAGAAATTCATATTGCCCATAACGAGTCCTAAATATAGTTTTAGGAGTATCTTCTTTTCTAATCTTCAATTGATGATAACCTGAATGAAGATCAATCTTTGAGAAACATTTAGCACCTTGAAGCTGATCAAACAAGTCATCAATTCGGGGAAGCGGATACTTATTCTTTATGGTCACTTTGTTCAGTTGTTTATAATCAATACAAAGACGCATTGACCCATCCTTCTTTTTCACAAATAACACAGGAGCACCCCAAGGGGATGTACTAGAATGAATGAATCCCTTATCTAACAAATCTTATAATTTTTCTTTCAGTTCTTTCAATTCTGCAGGTGTTATCCTATAAGGTGGCATGGATATAGGATTTGTCTCCGGTACTATATCAATACAACATTCTATTTCTCGATCTGGAGGAAAACTCGGAAGGTCATCAGGAAAAACATCAAGAAATTCATTAACCACATAAACATTTTCTAATTTTTCAGCATCCTTAGAGACATCCCTTACCAGAGCTAAATAACCTTGACACCCACGACATAACAACCTTCTAGCACTAACTACTGATATGAGATTGCAAGGAGCATTACATTTATCCCCATAAAAAGAAAATTCTAAATCATCAGGTATACGGAAAATAACCTCTTTGTTACGACAATCAATGGTAGCAAAATGAGTCGACAACTAATCCATTCCCAGAATTACATCAAAATCCATCACATCAAGTAAAATCAAATTAGCAGGGAGAATTCTACCCTCAACCCAAACTGGACATGCCAGAAATATCATGTCCACCAACAAGGTATCACTCATAAGGGTGGCAACTGACAACGGACACTCTAAACTAACAGGCATAACATCAAGCTTTACTGCAAAACTGGGGGACATAAAAGAGTGTATAGCACCCGGATCTAATAATACACGAGCCTCAAAAGAACAAACAAAAAGAGTACCTGCTAACATTGCATTAGAAGCTTGAGCATCTTGCTGAGTGAGGGTATAAACTCTAGCATAACCCAGTTGTTGTCCTCTGCTCATCTGATTCGAGCTAAATCCTTGGCTCTGACTTCTACCTCTATTTCCTGAACCACGACCTTGCTGGCCACCAAATCATCCACTTGATGATGAAGGGTGCATAGGCTGTGTAACACTAGCAAAAGACCCTTGTGTAAACCCTCAAGAACCTCCTCTCTGTCCTCCTGAAGAATGGCACTTTTTAGCAAAATGATCTGGCTGGCCACAATTAAAACAAACACCTGAACCTGCAAAGCATGGTCCTTGATGGATTCTTCCACATCTGATACATGTTGTGGTGCCCGAACCTAGTCCTGAACCACTAAAACTAAAACCAGCACTACTGCCACTAGCACTCCTACCACGCCTTATTCCCCCTCTATGCCTACCTCTTCCTCTTTGTCTAGAAGAGCCTTGAGAGTCCGATGAGTAAGAACCCATAGAAAAAGTACCACTTGTACCAACAAACTCTGAAACATTCTGACCTTCTCTTTTTTCCATTCCTTTAGTTTTCTTTTTCTTTTCCTCCAAAGCTAACTCAATATCTCTACCATCATCCACTAATTGATTAAAAGGTCAGCCCTGACAACTAGTAATCAATGACTCAAAGCCTTCTCCTAAGGCTCTAGCAAATTTGAACTTCTTAGTCTCCTCATCTAGTACGGCCGATGGCACAAATTTACATAATTCTAAGAACTTACTAGTAAACTCTACTACAGAAGTCTGCTCATCCTTCTTCAAACCCTCCAACTCAAACATCTTCCTATGAACAAATCTAGGAGGGACAAACCAAGCTAAAAACTCAGCAGAGAATTCTTCCCAAGATATCTGCTTATATCGAGTGTGAGGCCTCCCCCAAGCACCGGCCCGGTCTGCTAGAGGGAACCGGGATGCTCATTTGGATTTAGACTCACGATGAAACCCTCGGGTTCGGATTTGGTTTTGAAAAATGATTTTTGGGAGTCGCCACCCCAATTTATTTTTAAATGGAAAAATTAAGGAAAGACCCAATTGACTTCAATTTATTAATTTTTAAATTAATTTGCCCAAGGATAAAAATCACTAGCTTTCGAACCAAGTTGAGTTCGGAAACTAGGTTTTTTGGTTTTAAATAATCTAAATTTGGCTCTCTAAGTTTAATTTGACTTAAAAATTAATTTCATGAATGACATTAATAATTGCAAAATAGAATGCATGAACATGAAATAAGATGAATGCATGAAAAAAAAATAATGGAACAATAAACATTCATGGATAAAGGAGAGTGTTCCCTCCAATCTTTAAAGATTTGGGGGAACCACATGATCGCTCCTTAATTAAGATAATTACATAAAAAGGTGGGATGCCCTCTCTAACCCTTATGGGATTCTAGGAAGGCTACAAATTCCCTTACACTTATTGTAAAAAGATAATTGACTTACAAAAGGAAAACAAGAAAAAGAATACTCAATTTAAAAGAAAATTGGATTTGAGATTTGGACTTAAATTCCAAATGTGCCTACGTATCCCGTTTGAATGGGGATCAAAACCCACGTAATTCGCTCCACGATTAAGTGGAGGGTTTTAAAAAAATGATTTTTGGGGTTTGGAGAACGAGTTTGATTAAAATACCTTAGATTTTGACGGATGAGTTGAAAAAAGTGTTTTGCCGGACCGAAGTTCCGTTTTATCGGACTAGACAAAAGTGATGGATGAGTGAATTAATTAATTAAAATGATTAATTAATTAATTAAAAATAGTAATTGAGTTAAAAAGGAGATTTTTAATTTAATTTTAAAAAAAGGATAATTAATTAATTAAAATGATTAATTAATTAATTGAAAAAAAGATTTTCTTTCTTGATTTAATTAATTTAAAAAGGTAATTAATTAATTAAAAGGATTAATTAATTAATTATTTTGTAAATAAAAAGATTTTTTTTAGTTAATTAAAAAGATTAATTAACTAGGCTTGGGTGGAAACATTAATTAATTAAAATATTAATTAATTAATTAAAGAGTGGATGGAGGGAGAAGAAGAAAGAAGGTTGATAGATAGTTATCAATATCAACCCTTGGTGTGTGTCACAATGAGGGAATGAGAGCCCATTTATAGGCAAATGGGTAAAGGGTAGTTTAGGTAATAGAAATGTGAAAAGACCAAAAGGATGGGGTCAAAAAATGACTGATAACTAGACAAAAAAGGGTAAAAAGGTCATTTTACATGTGTGGGCCCCATTGGAGCAAAGAAGGGCGTGCCCTGGCGCTGCGTGCCGCGAATGAGACTTGCGGTACCGCGCAGACCTGACGTGGTGCCGCAAGGCTCCCGTGCGATGCGCCACGTGGCGCGGCACGCATCCTGAGATTTTTCTTGACGGCCTGCTTTTCGAGAATTTTCGGGTCAATTTTTGAGACTTCCAGGTCAGTTTCTGGGAGCTATAGAGCTCAGAAAAATTAACGATCAGTGTCGTTAAGATCAAAATTAATTTTAGGATATTTTGACAGTCGGTCTTGAGGTAGATTTTGGTCAGTTCCAAAAAAGGGATGTCTGACACAAAAGGTCCGGTCGGGGGCGAAAAGGCATCTGATTATGCCAAGATTGCTCCAGCCAGCTTTGGAGAAATTAATGTTAATTTTGAAGGTGCTAAAATGAGGGTTCACAGTTGCCCCCTCATCAAAGCTGTATATCAGTTAGACAGTTTTGATGAGAGTGAACCCGAAAAAAGTAAGTCTGAACTCGGGAAAAAGAAACCTGGTTGTGATGAGATAATTTTCATGAATTTTGGGACTCGATTCGTCTGTTCTTGGGATATTAAAGAATTTTTAAGTCTATAATCTCCCGATTTTTTTCTTGATGCCAGGGCTATACCTTATCCAAAAATAGGACAATGAATTGACTATGAGTAGATAAAAATCTCACAAACACATAATGATTTTCGAATCCTAATTTTGAAATAACACTGGATGGAAATTTACTTTCGTGCGACTAAAAAATTATAGGGCATTTTTTACTATGCACCATTTTGTTCTTTATGCCTTGAAAATCTATAAATAGGGGCTGCACCTCATTTGGTGCAGCACCCTCTTTGCTTGCTCATTCAAAACGTGAGCAAGCCTCTTCCTCTTTTTTTTTTTTTTTTAGTAACAATTTTTTTTAATTAATTTTCTTTCTTTTCTTTCTTCTTCTTCTTCTTCTTTTTTTTTTTTTAACTTTATTATTATTTTTTTTAGTAGCACTAATAATAAAATTTTCCTCTTTTTTTTTTTTTAGTAGCACTAATAATTTTTTTTTTCTTAGTAGCACTAATAATTTTTTTTTTTTTTTTTACAATGATAATAACGTGTTCTTTTCTTGCTTTGCATGTCAGGTTTGGCATTTGGTTAAGATGGCATCCTCTTCTTGTCATAGAACTGCTTCCTCAAGGAGGGCTTTTTCTTCCTCTACGGTTGGTCAGGGATGTCAGTGCGAAGCACCCAGAGACAATCCGCACCCAGCCCTCCTATTATAGGACCCTGAAGATCATGTGTCCTATGATGGTCAACTAGTGGTCGGTAGTCTTGCTTATTTTTTCTGAAAGCCAATTTTGTTCATAGCTTCCGTGAGATTATCTTATGCTTTTGCTGGTTTTCTTGTAGGCACAAACAATCAGGAATAGGGGTGGTCGCAGCAATCTTCGGGAGGTGGTCAGGTGTGTCTCCCCGGGCAGCGCTGTTGGGGCTATACTTGAGCCCACCAGCTTTGTTGACTTTGTGGGGGTGTCGGCCCCAGACCGTTTGAACATCAGTTTGATCAAAGCTTTAGTGGAGAGGTGGTGGGACACCACGGACACCTTCCACTTCGCTTGAGGGGAAATGACTTGCATGCCGCTTGACTTGCATTTGTTGTCTGGGATCCAATTCGGGACTCAACCTCTCGATATATGCAGTGACTGGAGACAGACCTTCTCTGCCGAAGAGCAGCAAGCTTTTCTTGGTTTTGACCCTCGCGATAGTACCCAGGTGAGGCGCACCTTACTGGCGGATAAGCTGGAGTGGGCAGCGGCTGCCGGCAGGATTGTCCCAGATGCAGCAGTGGCCCGATTGTGTCTGCTGATCATAGCGGGTTGTACTTTCTCCCATTCTTTGAGAGACATAGTGGATCTCAAAATTTTGGCTAGCTTGGTTGATTTGAGTGCCTGAGGGGAGTACGACTGGGGCGGTGCAGTGCTTAGTGCCATGTACCATGACATGGTGGAGCTGTCTCGAGGGAACATCTTTTCTGTTGGTGGTACGGCACCCCTTTGGGAGGTACATTCTATACCCTGGCTTGTATTTTAATTTACAATGTTGATTTTTGATTGTCTGGTACGTGCAGCTTTGGGCATATGAGTATTTTGCTTTCATAGCCCCTGGATTGATCAGACAGAGGCTGGGAGATTTTCCTGCTGGAAGGAGATGGGCAGAGTCTAACTGGAGCTATAACTCTGACGGTCACAGCGTCCTGACACTCCGAGCATTCTTCGACAATTTGACGGAGCCAGAGGTTTTACATTCATTACTTCGCTTTCTTTATTACCTTAGTACTTAAACCATTTTGCTCATCGTTCAATGTGACAGATCTCAAGGCCTTTCGGAGAGTTGCGGCGTCTCGGTGTTGACAGTATAATTTTTATCGAGCATCTCTCTCGGAGATGGCTTCTACTGCAGTCGTCTTACCACCGCTTATTTTTCTTGGGAGAGAGGGTGTGCTTCCAGACTACCAGCTCCTGGTGTCTCCCCAAGCCCCCCCGGTGTACATGAGGCATGGGTCGGCGCTTCGTCCTTCCCCTACGCTTTGCAATGGCGACGATGGGCGTATCTACCAACTCCCTGACCAGAGCTATCACAACTTTTGTTCTGCCTTCCTGATGCGTGAGATCACACCGAGGGGTCGCTCTTCCATCGGATCTGCCCCTCCAAAGGAGTCGATCATCCATGCAACTTCTGAGGCACCAGGAGGGAGCACTTCTGGGGGACCTGTCCCTGATGCAAGCGGAGGCGCTGGGCGAAGCTCCAATACTGGCGCGATAAACTGGGACAAAGAATTCTACATCCTTGAGGAGATCTCATATTATAGGGTAGATGGCTCCTTAAGGATGTGGCAGCTTCTTGATGCCGTTCTCCTGGACGTGCGAGACATTCCGGAGGATGTCGAGGTATGATTTTACCTTCCATTCAGAAATGATCTTCATGTAAGGAAGGCATTTTCACTTTCTTATGCTTAGGATTTTTGACATTCTATTTGCCACAGATTCCTCAGAGTTTTATTCGCTGGACCTACAGAGTTTCTCACAGAATGGAGGCTGCCCTTGGCGGGATGCTAACACGTCTAGACATATTCGATGCCCATAAGGCTGGCGATGAGGAGGCTCCTCGGAGGCGCAGGAGAAGAGGGCACTAATGATCCGGTGACCGTGATGCTGCCTCTGAGTTTCTCTTTGTAGCATCTTCTTTTTATATAGCCTTTTAGGGCAGCCACATCACCTGTTTCCTTTGGTGGGAAGTAGTACTCTTGCACGGGTGATGCCTTTGTAATGATATGTCATGCTTATGCCATGTACATTATGACTATATAGAATACTACGATGCTTCCTACCATGCATGTCTGTGTTATAGATGCGTGAATGTGATGTATGCATGCTTTTGACTTTGATCGGCCCCTTTCTTATCTCCCTTCCCTTCGTCAGTCAGTGAAGATATAGCTTTTCCGGCCCTTCCGCTCTAAAGAAGAGAGAAAGGTCATCTATCTCTTGTACTGGGGGCGAAGAATAGCAGTTTTGGCGCTGAACGAGTGATCATCGAAGCATCGCTACAGTTCTGTGCCGCAAATAGCGTATGCGGCGCCGTGTCAGCTCTGTGCGGCACCTCACAAGTTGATTGCGGCTGTCCGCACAAAGAGTTTACGGCGCCGCATAGAGGGCCTGCGGCGCCATGCCGGTCTTCCATGGTAGATCCATTTCTCTGACAGTGTTTCTGCATTTTCTAGCTTGATTGTGACATCTAGGAGCTTATATAAGGCAGAATTTCTGAAGGAAAATCCATTCATTTTTCATTTGAGAGTCAAAACTTTGCCCGTTTGTCGACTTTTCCCCTTTTGCTCGGTTTATCTTCTTTTCTTTCCTTTTCTTTTCTCATGGAGCCGTACTTCAGTCATTACATGCATATGTGGACGAGAAAACTCGACAAAGTAGATAGGATTAACTTGGGTAAGTA